>JABACO010000002.1:3964167-4196243 GCA_013339895.1 Ephydatia muelleri | reverse complement strand
GGAGGGAGGGAGGGAGGGAGGGAGGGAGGGAGGGAGGGAGGGAGGGAGGGAGGGGGGAGGGAGGGAGGGAGGGAGGGAGGGAGGGAGGGAGGGAGGGAGGGAGGGAGGGAGGGAGGGAGGGAGGGAGGGAGGGAGAGGGAGGGAGGGAGGGAGGGAGGGAGGGAGGGAGGGAGGGAGGAGGGAGGGAGGGAGGGAGGGAGGAGGGAGGGGAGGGAGGGAGGGAGGGAGGGAAGTGAGTGTGTGTGAGGGAGTACGTGAGGGAGATCAGGGAGTGAGTGAGTACACAGGATTACATAAATAATGATATGCGATCGTTGCCGCGAAAAGGGGCATAACACAAACATTATAAAATTTCCAGTACGCGCAATAGAAATGTTACGCTTGCGTTGAAATGCAGGGCTAATTAAAATGCACGCGCAGTGCCTTACAACTTCATGACGAAAACTCCGATTCTCAGTGCGTATTACGGTAAGAAGCAATGTGTAGAGGACATTTCAGAGTTCAAGGATTTTGAAATCTTGATGCGTTAGGTCCCTTTTTTCGGAAACGATCCGTATAAAGTTCAACACCACCTAATATATGTCCATTACTTTTTGGGATTCAAATTCAATACATTTTGCTCCCAGTGTGAATTTTAGTTTATACATTTTACATTGTAGCAATGCAATGTGCTGCTACGTACATGTACATGTCCATGTTACACAAACGTACTAGTCAGTAGTACAAATACATTCTACATACCCCGGCCGGTATACACACACATACATGTACAGGCCACCCACATGCACTCGCAATTGGCTATGGTGAAATGTTGATATAGATGGTAGTAGCGTCGAGCAATCAGAAGTGCGGGGCATCCGATTCGTCGATCGTGGCGAATCCTCCGCTGACTCACGCAGCATGAGCATCTTCGCCATGGCCAAGCGCACAACATGTTAATTAGTATGGTTTGAACCTACAATTTAACTTATTAAATGCCACGTAGGTAAACTGTGACGCAATGCGGTTGTACGCCTTTATACTGACCCAGCGTATACTTCAAATATACAATATCATATTAAAAAGATTTGCACACTGACATACCACGATTCGTAACAATTCATAACTAGACGAATACCTAAAACAATAATTGTAATTTGCTTACTATAGTGAAACCAAACGTCACGTGATGCGTACTATATGTGAATGCTTATTGGTAAACACTTATATAGCAAACTTACTTGTCAGATTTTAATTTCTGTGTTTATTAATCAAAATAAATTCAAGTGAACCAAATTCACATTGAGACAATTTTAGATCAAGTACCACTGCAGAACCAGCCGGCTTAATGTGCAGATACTATCTTAATGCTGAAATAGTGTCCCTTTGTTAAAAGAAAATATTGATCGTGCTTGCATACAATGGCTGTCTCTTCTAAAGAATCTGTCTTGAATCCTTCACTTCACCTCCTCGACCAGGTGTGTGATGATCAAATTGACTGGCAAGTATCCTTGCAGTGAGGTGGCCCATCAAAAAATGAGCAAAGTTCTTTTTCCATGCAGATTCAAAAGTGAGAACAATTAATAGCGTGCCTCAAATCTGTCTTCTCAATGTTACCAAGTAATGTGTTCTATCTCTGTGTGGAGGACTAATGTTCATATGGACATTATTGGCAGAAAATAGACACTAACAGCATACATGCAATTTGTTCAATGTGTTCCTCCCCACCATTTTCAAGGTGCACTGGTGCAAAGTTCCTTTTCATAACAAATACCTACTTAGTAGTACACATTTATGCTAATTCACACCACTACCTAAAATGCAGCACACGCTTGTAACCTAATGTTCACAAAGAACGTGCTCTTGACATCACACCAATATGAACTCCATTTAAGGGACTACATGTAATGCCAACTGTAGTCTTCAATGGAATCTGCAATCAAAATAGCAACAATCAATGCCTGCACACATAAAGAAAAATATATATTACGGACCAGTGAGTGCATTACGAATGCTCACACTCAATCAAGTGCACCAGGTTCTAAACGTACACTGTAAAAAAAAAAGGGTGCCCTTCACTCTTTGCCTAGCTTCATTCCTCTGGAGTGAAGTGAGTGCAAGAGTGTGAGGTGTCAGGTTTGGAGGTATTTTGTAGGGTCTTATCTACACAGTCAAACATAGTCTATGAACACTACTATTCATGACCAGTGGTCGTACACTTCTTTCTATCCACACAGGAGAAGCTGGTGGGAGATGATACCATATCTATCAGTGCAAAAATGTGTGTGATCAAAAAGAGAGCATTGTTCTGCACAGATAGGAGAAGAAACTGGTGGTCGTGCTGGCTGCTGATGGAAGGTAAGGTACGAGGTGTGTGTGTGGTGTGTGTGTGTGTGTGTGTGTGTGTGTGTGTGTGTTGTGTGTGTGTGTGTGTGTGCGTGTTCTGTTGCTTGTCACTTTGACCCAACGGCCGGCCATATGGGTGAAAAGAAAACAATTGCCAGCAACACTGAACGCTTCGTATAGAGTGGAGTTGTCAAAATTCTGGTTACTTACACGTAGCGGTGATGTAATCAACCCGCAGCCATGTAACTTTAGGTCTGGGTACAAAACTACTGCTGCCAAGAAAAGCATGACAGTAACAATTTCTGTATCATTATAACCATTCAATCACTATTCATAATTACTTGGCAGGATGACAATATTGTTTGAAGATATACATTTCACCCTGAATCTGCAATGCCTTTTTGGAAGCTGCAGTTCAATATTAACTACAAGACTGCTATCTATGCTGTCTGTGCACATTGTTGCTGAGTGTACTGTTATTTTATTAATTAATGGAAATGCATTACAGAATAATTGCGCGCAGACAATAAAAATTATCTCACTCTATTAATTACAAGTGAGCGTCAATCCATAAGAAAGAGTGATGCGCAATCTTCACATCGTTAGTGAAGAGCACTCCGCGTAGACTGCTCTTCACTCTTAAAATAGGAGTGACATTTTGTGGGCAAAAGTCACTCCTGGATTATAGGAGTGACTTTCACCTGTTTCTTTTTACAGTGTATGTGATACAACTCTGTCTTATACATACTATAATCAGCTCAAATTTTAATGAACCAACAACTGAGATCCTACTTTATGATGCATTGAAGTTACATGGTTTCCTATCACACTGATGGTAATTGTTTGTATTGTTGCGCTAAAAGCAATGCTCATGAAATGACACGTGGCTGACTGACTGTACACTTCTAAACAAATCCAAATCTAGTGGTTTATTGTACATACTTTGCAAGCAAGCTCATCATGCACACCAACTAATGACACTCTTGCAGCTCTCAGATAATCTGCTTTAATAATTCATTGCTAAGGTGTCTCATCATCAGGGGTACAAATGCCACCTGT
Source organism: Ephydatia muelleri (assembly GCA_013339895.1). Classification (NCBI taxonomy): domain Eukaryota; kingdom Metazoa; phylum Porifera; class Demospongiae; order Spongillida; family Spongillidae; genus Ephydatia; species Ephydatia muelleri. Next base: position 4,192,859 of record JABACO010000002.1, on the reverse strand, counting down.
TACATCACAACGTAGGAGTACTAACTCCTTTTGGACTTGTACATGCACACCACAATCAACTAGTGGTGGTAAAATTATCTTACCTCAGTATCTGGGGTCTGGACAAACTTGTAATCCTTGAGTATGGTGACCAGTGCCATCTTTGCCTCCATCAGAGCAAATCTCATCCCAATGCAGTTACGAGGCCCCCACCCAAAAGGTATGTGACATAGCTGAGGGCGTTTGCTTTTCTCTTCAGGAGTGAAACTGATTTTTAAAAAACACCAAAATTAAAGGTGTCAGAAGTATGGTGGGGGTGAAGTATAACACACCGCTCAGGTCTGAACTCTTCAGGATTCTCCCAGAATACCTTACTATGATGTAGTGCAATGATGGGAATAACCAAACTCATTCCTTTAGGAATCACAAGGTCATCTTTCACTTTGACGTTTCTTGATGCATGCCTAAATGCTCTGATGGGAAGATGTTTATCCATTTTTGAGACTGAATCAATGAGGTCCCAGCACTCAATATAATGATAGTTACAAGAGTCATGCCCACACCGGTGTTGAAGTGAAACAAAATAACAAACTAAATATACATGCACAGTAACTACATGCCTTTGTAACATTACTACTGGCATGCCAATGCTTGAAACTTGCTATCAAGCAACATTTCGGCCATCAACTAATCATACTCCTTCTTCAGTACACATTACAATCAAGTACTATCAGTCAACGGATTGAAGATTTCTTCTTTTTTTTTATATGGGCCACTGATGAGTAGAGTAAAAGCTGCTTGCAGCACTCTCCCAAAACCCCTTGCTGTGCCACAGGAGGCTATGCCCTCTCCTGGACCCACTCCCAGTCAGGATAATCCCTCCATACAGAATCGCCTATCAGCAGCCCTGACTTCACCACTTGTACCTAAATCCTGGAGGATAAAGCCTCAGAGATTCCTGAAGCACCATATCACATATTGCACCTCGCGACTGGCATCAGATACTGAGGCGGCATCCTGTGTGAACAGTGAACATGGCATGTACCATAGGCAAGTCATGTAGCATGTACCATAGGCAGGTCATACAGTGAACATGGCATGTACCATAGGCAAGTCATACAGTGAAAGGGCATGAAGTATGATGGGCAAGTTGTAATCTGCATTGTCACATGTATAAAATGTCACTATTACATGTATTACAACACACATTTCACACATGCCCCTAGTAAATGATGGCAATTTGTATCTCCAGTGACATTCTGTCCATTTATAAAGATGACATAAATGTACTATTAACATTGACAAGTGTGCACTAAATGCTGACTGCATTTCCACATATCCAACTTTTATGAAAGTAACAGGAATTGATTTTTGTCTTGATACATGTCGTGATTTTGTCAATTTGATGACAACCTCTCAGCTAGTTGTCAACGGTAGAACGAATTTAAATTATGCTCAATCAATTATTATTATTAAAATTACAGTAGTGGTCAAATTAAACATCACACATCAGCTTAGTGGTACGACCGTGCGACGAATATATGGCTTCGTTTGTAGGCTCTGTATCGTTTAAAACGCTGACTATTTAGCACATATTCGGCCGCTATTACACACGTGCTTCAGTTGATAAAGATGACTAATTGAAGCTTCGCATGTTATGTCTTGCTCGCAAAGGCTACAAAGCTCCTACAATATGTAGCCTACTGAAGGCAGAAAATCTATCGTGTACTCGCGAAAACGTATTCTTGTTTTTTGAAGAGGTACGCGGAAACCCACAGCATCGCTAGAAAGCTGGGCTCAGGGCGTTTATCCAAGGTGACTGCAGACAGTAAGGCCTTATTTGAGCACATCGACGACGGAACAACTGCGCACTAACTCCACCGGCTGTTACAGTCACGTGGCTATACATGTAAGATAAGTCTTTGCACTGTTCTTCGCTGCAGGAGATCTCTTGGATGAGACATTTTGCGGTAGCGCATACTGCCAGCTCGTACGCAATGTTAATTAACAGAAGCGGCGGAAGTGGGCCAAGGCGAATAGAATGGATGCAATTTTGAAGATGTTTTGTGGACTGATGAGTGTAGTGTCCAAATGGAGAGCCACAGGCGATTTTGCTGCCAGGTGAATCGGAGATGCTCCAAAGCCTAAGCCAAGGCACATGTACAAGTCCTAAGCGCGTACCATGCAAAGACTAAAATTAAGTCTCACCCCGCTAGTTAACACTTTTTAGGTGCCGATATAGGTTTCGTTTATTGGATTGTTTTGGAGCATCGTCGCCAGATTGTAGCACTAAGACGATGCGTTATGTTTAATTTGACCGAGCGCTACTGTAAATCACTGACTGTTCCCTTACTGGATTCTGTTGAAGGTAGAGGTCTATTTTATCACACAGCTTGTCCTGCACTTCGGGGTTGGTAGCCAAGAGGTAGGCAGTGAAGGCCAGAGTATTGGCTGTGGTCTCATACCCAGCAAGCAAAAATCCAATGCAATAAGCTGCAATCAACATCTCTGTCTGTTGTTTTGAGTATTACTTTAGTACATTGTTTGCAGTGCAAGGACTTCTTGCAGCTGATGATTGATGCAGGAACAGAGAAAGAGGAAGTAGATGCTGAGTACCATGATCAGTCGACGTTCCAAAAGACCTCTAACTAATGGGGAATGCCACTCAATATTGCAAGAACAATTCAATTAACTACAGGAAGTCAATATATGTAGAATCACACATGCTGTTACTATGTACTGTACTGTCACCAAACTATAACCAAATGTACACAATCTTAGCATTACCAGATACAGTAAATCGATATGAAACACTTGAGCTCAGCACACACTGCATTGAAATTTAAATGCAAAATTGGGGATGGACAGACATGGAGATATTGAACCTCATACAGTTGTATGTGGCAATCGCAAATTATAATGTTCTGCACAATCTCATGCAGTTCAATGCTCAGAAGTATATAGATAATATAGATATGTATCACATACTATTACAATTTACTGCACTGTCACAGAATTTCCAAATACTGTTAATTTAAATGCATCACTGAGCTTAACACACACTGTATGGAAATTGCAATATGCTTGGGTTTAAGATCATGCAGAATTTGCTTATTAGCAGTTAAGAGTATAAAAACAGCAGCACACACATGTACATGTAAAGAAAACATTACAGCATGATACTGGCACATCAATGAGAGTGGGTAGGATGTCATTCTGCACAAGGCTACTTCTATAAATACGTCCGAAGCATAGCCACTGTTAATAACTGTTGCCTAATAGCAATAATTACTGTTTCTATCTATTTTACTTGTGTGTTTTGTCTGGGGAAGAGACTAGAATTGATTTGTAATTCCTCATAATTCCCACTATTGGTCCAAAAATAGCCTACTAATGGTCAGCTGAGATAGTGCCATTGCCATGTCAACACCACACCCACTCAGCTTCAATATTTATAACTATTCACCCCACTTGCAAAAGGAAACCAATGTAAGAATGTTCTCATAAAACTCTACAATTTGGATTTGTCCCACATTTTTTCCCCCCTCCTACCCCTGCAATTATCCACAGAGATAATGCATGTATCGAAAAGTCATTTTTAATGTCAGGCATTAAATCTCAAAATGAGGAGTGACGACATTGTAAAACAAAAAAAAGAAACGTAATTTGCATCATTAAAAAATCTGCACTAGCAGCAAACTACAAAGGTAAGTTACTAAGCTTAACTTGTAGCCCTATACCGGGATAAGCATTGGGAACTTCTGATACATAAATGTGGCTATCGCATATTAAACGGGTGTAATATAGATAATCGCATGCTTATATCGATGCCTATATGTCCCAGTAAGCGGTATGTGAAACAATAAAGTACATGTCGCTTGTAATCAGATGAGCTTGCATGTTATGTGTGCTATTCTCAAGATCTGATATCGTGCAAGCTGTTAGACAGCAGGCTTTGCCCACTGTGTTCTCTGTGATGAGATGAGTGGGCGTGTTGGTTGTGGTGGGTTGAGCTTGTGTGGTTTTAGTGTCTGTTACATATGTACACGACATGGTTTGTGTGTTCCCATTAAGGTGAGGATGCTTTGTAATTAGAATATCAAGCTAGCTGTTAGACGGCTGTTATTGCCCATCGGATGAGGTGAAATGAGAGTACTTGTTGGGCATTGAGTATGTGTGGTTCCATTGTTGCAACTTACATATATGTGTATTTCTAACTCATGCGACACTGCAAAATCAAAAGGGTGAAGGCCACCTATAATCACCTGTAGTACGATTAAAAACGGGTGACACACTAAAATTTATCATCGTTGTGATATCACACCACCGAGTGAGCGCTTGTTATGGAGTGAAGCGTAAGTGTGAATTCACGAGACTGTTGTTTGGTGTGACCAGAGATAATATATAAAGGGATTGGCAACGCGTCACGTGAACCATAGAGTTTCGCAATTTTTCGCGTGCCATCCGATCTGCTGTGAATCGCACCTGTGTAGAAGTGAGGACAGAGTCTAAAACTCGCTGGTTTGTTTGAACTAAAAGGAGAAGGCTTATTTGATTGTAATTTTCAAGTTCGCCATCACATGCACTACGTGCTGCTCTTTTTTGAAGGGCCGCGAGTGTTCTGTTGCACAGTTTCGAGCTTTTTTGCCAAAATTGCGATTTTTCCGGAGCGCCGTTTTTTGTGGGACAGTATCTTACGAATCGATGGTCTTTTCTGTTTGAAAATGGCTTTATAATGTGCAAAATGGTTAAATTGTAGCGTGGTGTTGTTTATTTGTAACGGCAGTGCTCAGAACCGCTCCAACAGAACGTTGGATATGGTAATTTTGTGGGACAGTGTAGCCTTTATCGTGTAAGCTAGATCGCTAAATCTGACGCTTCTTGTAGCTCTTGGTTCATATTTTAGCATCCGAATATTTTTATATCTAGCGCGCGACTACGTTACGACTTGTATTGTGTCAAAGGTGATGGTTTTATGGTTGTTTCTAACTTGCTAGCCCATTTTGCAGTCTACAGCGGGTTACGACGCAATTAGCTACTCATCGCCATCCTATAATGATAATTGACCTATTTGTGTACACGTATACATTTGTTGGTTGTGGGTTCGAGTACAGGTGCGGATGGCACGCTCTAATGCGTGAAAAGTGGGCTCGTTTCCAATCCCTTTATATATTATCTCTGGTGTGACCTTCACTCCGTTGTTTGTCGGGTGCGTAAATTTCACTTTGCTATTTATAAAGATATAGTCATTGCATCGTTCTAAGAAACGTGTTAGAGTTAGTGTTTGATGAGTTACACAGGGAAAAAGTTGAAAATACAATGGTTAATATACCATGTTTTACCATTTTCTACAACAAAGAACAACCATGGTTTTTTCAAACACATCGTTGCTGCTAAACGTTGTTGTAAAAATTACAACAAAATACAACATATGAGTGACGTACCATGACAAAACGTCGTAAGCTATTGCATTTGGGCAAATTAACGTAGTGAAAACATTGCAAAACTACAAATACACCAATTACAATGGTTACAAATTATTGTATGTGTATGTGGTGATTAATTAGAATATCAAGCCAACTGTATGTCAGCTAGTGTTGCCCTTCTGACAGAGCTGTCTCTGTGATGGGGCCTTGTGACACTTTGGGTGTCTTGCCTCTTGTGCCTGTGTACCGTTTTGTTGTAATGTATTAATTTCCTCTGCTAGTGCATGGACTTTATATCCTTCATAATGAAAATATCATTAACTGGCAGCAGTACCCTTAAATCCCACAGTGCACCCACAGGTTTTGGAAGGGGTGATATAGCCATGCTGTCGCTCACCTTTGGATATTTATAATCATCAAGAGCGTTTGGACGTTCCTCTCAAGGCTATGGAATGCTCCAAATTTAAGGGACGAAGTTATAGGAACCTTTGCTAGAGTCTTCCACAGTTATGACAGTGGTTTATTTTACAAAATGTATGTTATATACGTCTCCTTCGGAGAATGGGAAGTGCTCGTTTGACCCATAGAAACCTTTTGACACAAACGCACACAGCGGGAAGGTGTTTTGGTACCTTTGCATTAACTGAAGTGGTGACAACTCCTCTGGCATGATGTTGTACTTTCTAAGATGTAATTGCTCATCCGAGTCATTTAAGACATTCATTTGGTCATATTCGAGGTATGGAGAGATGCTGTGGCGCATGACACTTTTCTTTCAGTGAAGTGCGACAAATCACTTTTACACCGGCAGACGCAAGAGGAGGTGGAGGTGAGGGGCGTATGCTGATGTTGCTTGCTGCGTTTGTGTACTTGTAGTTTCTGTCCAAGGTGCAATTTTTCGGTACTGTTACACGAGGTAGTAGTGCTGGTTTGTCTATTCTTCACTCCTCAGATCGAGACGCAAATTGATTCTATTACCCTAGGTATGTAAGCGCATACATGAATGTGTATTTATTTATTTATTTATTTATTTTGTTATAATAACACACAATAATGATACATGGAGACTTGGTAATGAAATAAGCAATTAAATTAAAATTTAAAAAAAAAACGGATAGGATTTCAATGTTCAAATGGAGATTCATGATATGTGAATGGCCTTATTCTCCAAACGCATAATTATGCCACTTGCTCTGGTATGGTCGCTTAACATATACCATAGCATGCGTCCGATAAAAGGACATCAGTAGCAGCCATTTCAGCGGTTTCTCGCACCAAACAGGCAGATATCATGCAATCTTTTCGAATCGGATATCATTTCTTCTTTTTGTTCTTCTTTTATTTTTGTAAACCTTCGGCACGTTTTCAGGGCTGGACAGTGTTTATATGCTTTGTTAATTTTTCCCGCTATATGATTTTTGTTTTTGCTTGTTGAAATCATTGAATTGTGGTACTTTGTTAATCATAATTCCATCAATATCAATAATGTAGTATGAAATCATGCGTACATGTAAAGTACATTAGAAATGCCTCCCCATTGCATATTATTTAAATAAAAGTACGGAGAATCATAGAATAAACAACTTCATCAGCGGAGAGGAGTTCTCCCTCCATTATTCAACCATTGACGACGCCGTGGCCCTCCAAGGAAGGTTTTACAGGGGAGCTCTCATGGCCAAATTGGACCTACAGGCATCCTTCCGCATGGTCCCTATTCGGCCATCTTAGTGGGAACTGCTGGGTATGCGCTGGCGTCACCAATATTATGTTGATACCTGCCTACCCTTCGGCCTGTGTTCTGCCCCAAGTACATACATGTATCTTCAATGACTTCGTGCCAGTGCGCTTCATTGGATCCTGGAGCACAACTATGGAGCAGACTACTCCATATGTATCTTATGTATCTACGTCTCTGCCAGGAGCTGAGCATGCCAGTAGCCATCGAGATGTCTGCGGCATGGGTATCGTGCTGGACTCCACCCTAAAAATGATGGTTACCCCCTGCTAAGTTGCAAGAAATCACCTCTCTCATCAAATCCTGGTTGGGCAAGAGGTCAGCCACCAATAGGGAACACTTTTTCACCGCCTCACAGCACAGCTTCACTGCATCACGGATGCCCTGTCAGCTCCCTCATGTCATGCTTCTTCGCTCATGCCCCTCAGGCACATCAAGCACAATACCACTTCCCCCAAAGCTAGCAGTGCTCTAGTGTACCACTTGCAACTCCTTCTTACAAGGGCTGTAGATCCATTAACTTCCTCGACTTACAAGGCTGGGTGCAATCCAGAGGTATCTCTCTTTCTGCCAGCCATTTCAACACACCCCCTCCCTGGGTCCAAACACATTCACAGTCGCCTTATTTGCTTACCACCTCAGCAGGACACTCCAATACTATCCACGTGTATGTGGCGGCTGTGTCCCATCTCCACCTCATCTAGACTCAGCAGTCCCACCTCCAGCAACTCCATGCTGAGTTTAGTCATCCAGGGCATAGAACGCTCGCAGGACCGAACACACCTCCGGCCCAGGCAACAGCCACTCACCAATGTCATCCTTGACCAGATGCTAGGGTTGTGGACTCTGACCCCCTGGCGATTTATGATAGGCTGATGGTGACCTGACTCTCGGGTTGTTCCGGTTCCTGAGGGTGAGTGAATTCACACCTTCAGGCAGACGCACATTCGACCGAGAATTCATCCCACAAGGCAAGACATAACTTGTTCCAAAGACGGTTTGATTTCCTGGTCTTATCAAGAATTCTGAGACTGACCAGGCTGGTAGGAGCATGACCATTTTGTTGGGTCGCACAAGGGGAGCCATATGCTTGGTCTTCACTCTACCTCGACCACTGTCAGGGTGGCATTGTTTCATTTTAATACCTGACAACCTCTTTCATCTAGAGCTGTGCGGACCATCTTGCAGGCGTTGCTGCACAGATTGGGATATGACTCCTCCCAGTACAATACGCACGGCCTGCAGATCGGAGCAGCAACGCAAGCACGACGTCCTCCATCCACCATCCCGGCAACTGGGACGATGGCACAGCTCTGCATTTACTGCTTATAACAGCCTCACACAAACTGTACCCCCTCCTGTATGTCATTTATAGCAACCACCTGGAACCATACTTCAACTAATCCAAAGGTCAGACAGCGGAGGAGCATACCACTCACCATGACCGTGTCATGGTAGTGGCTCACCCAAGGGCAGCCAGCGCTACCTTGGTCGACACATGATGGGGATCCAGAAGTGGGACGTGCAGTTTAGATATCTTTGTACTCTAGCACAGAAGGAGCATTCATGCAGTACTCTAACATATCCACATTCAAGCAAAGACTTCAAGCATATCTTCTGCAACCACTTACTAAGTGCATTAAGTAACAAGTAAGTACTAGCAAACTTACATCATTACGAGGTACATGTACATCTGTGTGTCATTATTGTAAGACAACCCTGTACATGAATGCATATGTTTGCTCGGCCTCCCCTTGTAATACGTGCAGTGTATGGACATGTTGTCATTCCTGTATAAACAAGAATAATTTCCAAATTACGTAACAGTCCAGGGCAAGCTACAAGGTTTCAGAATTCTTTCATTCTTGACCAGCAGGGGCTACATGTACACATGCACTACAGGATCATTCCAAGGTCAAATCCTCACGCTTTTTGCAGTTATGTCATCTGATTTGGCTCAATTTCGTTATATGTTTGTTGAACAATAGTAATAATTTAGGTAAACGTTTTAATTACGTGTAAGTTGTTACCGAATACAGAGTGCTAAAGCTTGTTTCATCCAATTTTTCCCTGGCCCTGATATGTTTGAATTGAACTGTCTACATGGGTACTCTCATGACTGGCAAATATTGAGAATATTTAAAACTGAACTTTCGAGTAACACATTTCAAGCTTGGTGCATGGGGTAATGAAGCTATTGAAGCCTTCTCTCAGCTGGCATCTCGGCTTGCTATCCTCACATGCATGCCCAAGTCGACTGCACTTTCAGAGATCTATAACCTGCATCTAGTAAGGGCCAATGCTATTGCCATCCTCACCAGATGTATCGTGATTTAACTATAGGCTGTGTACTACTGTAGCACACATTCTGTGAAATAATAAATAATTTAAATAAATAAATAATCATTTCATTTTCAACCTAATAGATATTTGATCATTAAGCGTGAAAAGCCCATTATTAATTGTATGTTCTTGCTTAAAGTTTGTTACGCAAGTGCTAATACGACAATCGCACAAGGAGAACAACGAAGATTAAAAAAAACCAAACTTAAGTTTCAACAGCCTAATTTAAAACACCTAATGATTTGCCTAAATTATACAAACACTCATTACAGAAAAATGGTACTTAGTTTTTGGCCCTTTACCCTCTACTATTTAGTCATGTTTGGATTTCTCAAATGAAAATAGGCAGTAGTCAAGTGTTCTGTTCTTTGTGAATGATATTTGATTAAGGAACTAACATTCCAATCATCTTTTCTTTTCCGCCAGTTATCACAACATCTTTAGAATCACAATGACATTTCAAATTAAATGCACATACATGTATTGGCATTGGGATTTCCCAAGGTTGATAAAAATAAATAACATAGAATTAAAAAACATAAAAAAACATAATGGGTACCAGTATTAAATCTTTCATATTAAGCATATTTAATTAGCAGTTACTGCATGTAGTCATAGCATTCGGTATCTGTTTGACCCGAATAGAAAAACACATTTAGCTAAGGGACAAGAAATATGTGATGGACTCACTCCATAGCAGCAGCAGTTCATTCTGATATCAATGTCTTCTATCCTTGCATGCATTGACACCGGCACACACACACACACACACACCAACACACACACACACACACGCACACACACACATGCACGCACACACATACACACACACTCAACATAATACTCACACATGTACACTAAAAACATTGATAATGTCACCTTGCATTTGCTAGGCACACAGAGCATGGTTGCTTGTGGCTATGAATGTTTAGTTGGCAAGGCCCAGTCTGTGTGCATATATTGTTTACTGACATTGGTAACGTTCTTTACGTTTGTCAAACTTTATTTCTCTCATAATATAGCTCACATAAGCACAGTTGGGGGTGAAGGTGGGAAAGGATTGACGTTGGGGCGGGGTGCATAGAAATGAAAGTGCATGTTATTGGCATGTGTTGCACCATTAGTTTGTTATTTTGGTAAGTGTGGCTTGTTTTGAGAGTGTCGCTTGTTTTGAGAGTGTCGCTTGTTTTGAGAGTGTCACTTGTTTTGAGAGTGTCTCAGATGTCAGGGCGTCTGCTTTCGTTTTATCACCGCAGCTGAACGCCATCCGCCGAATGCGGGAATGGAGAACGAGGATGGAGAGCGCTGTGAGAGGGTAGCTGACATCACCAATGTATTGACCTATCACCACCAGTTCATCAAGCGTCTCCTGTTGCTCCGGTTCACGTAGCTCCTTTCCCAAAAAGTAAACCACTAAGCCTGGTACTCTCAGCGCCACGTAGCATATGATGTTAACGATGTTCAGCATCCCCACTGACCTGGCCGCCGAGTTGCCTGCCGTATGCACCGTGCTATTCTTCGTTTTTAAGCACGCGAGTACCGATAACGTCACTGTTATTATTAGGGGAATGATGAAGGTAGCTACTAAGAGGAAATTGTCTGAGATCATGACGATTTCTCCCTCCTGCGTGCAGAAAGGTCCCCAAATCTCCCTATATGTACCATTAAATCTGATGCAGTGTACAGCAAAGGAACAGACGACAAGAAATAATAGAACACTGCAAATCATTTTTAAGGTGATGTGGAATTTGAAGTAGAGCATTGTAAACTGCACTGCCGATATCAGTGTTATGGTACTCAATATGGTCGTGTGCATCCCGTAATTCAGCAAAAATCGGAAAGGGCTTGTTAGATCTGGACTGGAACAGTTTCCATACACTGGTACATTTGCAATGGTGCCTGCGTCAGTCACGATGCCGATGAGGGGACCTGTGAAGCACAGAACTGCCACTACTGCGTACAGGAGAATGACGGGTTTAACCCCTGATTTCTTCATAATACGGTAGATATAGTAGAGAAGCACCGGCACGATCAACAGAGAGGGAATCACCACGATCACAAGGTGAATAATCCCTAGAGCCACGTACACTTGAGCTGAGTGTTCATTTGAAGAATTTAGTAGACGACCAACGGTACGGTTATCGAACTCCATCTTACGCTGTATATACATGTAGAAGGGGTATAAAAGTATAAGGTTTATACATTGATCATCAAAATTGCATGAAGCAGTCAAAGACGGTCCTAAAACTAAATTAAATTCTTCCCTATATGGTAGATATGATTGTGCCTACTGTGGTATAAGTGTGTCGTATCGCTATTTAGTAATTTTATTGTTTTGAAGGTCTGATATTATGCATTGAATAACAGCCGGTTAGCATGTCAGCAAACGGACCCTTACCAACTCACTGCCTGTTTCAGATTTTGAAACCCTTCACCACTTGCCAATAAATGGCTTTAGAGTATGCGGTGTTTTCCTGAAAGCGTAACAAAATGGCTGTCAATTAAATTGCTATTTACATCCGGTCTCCAATATAAAATCCATTTTATTATTGAGTTAGTAACATTACACAAATACAATAAGGCCTTCATACAGAATTATTAAGTTAAATCCGATTAAAATATTCGAAGCAAAACTGTTCTCGGATCGGTCTTCAACAAATTCACCCAATCTGCCGTGACAGTAAGCAGGCTCAATGCATGATTATTATACATGCGTATGCACAGGGGCATTGGGTTTTAAGTTTCTGAAAAAACATTTGGAGGCCCTACGTAAGTTCCTTCGAAGAATTACGAAGGGGAACTTGATATTGATTTTGAATTTCATTTAAATGTTTTCTACATTAGAAAAATACATTATCTCAGCATATTGTTATACAAACCGGATATAGAATCAGTACATGTGCTGTACAAGTATATGTATTGCGATCTGATTCGGGTACACTTGCCTTTGCAGTGTCTTCACAACTCAATGTTAATTTAACACCGGATCCGTGAGAACAGGACATTTTTTGAGCTGATTTTGTCGAACACACGTTTTTGAAAATTAGTCGGAAGCGGTCCAATTGTCGTAAACGCTATGAACTATAATAATACAACTCCCCACATGAATATTTATGCTTTTCCCACCTTCATACCTACTTCCTAGCCTATCCTGTGTTTGTTCAAAGTTCGTAACTTACAACCGTCACCGAAAAAAGTACACTTTTTTCAGTGACGTTATTCTCATTCATAAACAGTGAATATATTCTCATTTCTACACACAAACATCGAATTCTACTAATTTTGGCACTGCAGTCTTTCAGCTCTCTGAAAGACAGAGTTCAAAGCCAAATGTCTATCATATAGGTCTGGGCACGATGGAAGTAAGTAATTACGCGTATACGGGCGGAGGTCCTATTAAAGCTTCACGCTAATATTAGTGACATATAAGCCACGCATTTGTCGATTATCGTTTTCTCTTACTCTCCCTTTCTCTCTATCTCTCTCTCTTCTCTCTCTCTCTCTCTATCTATCTCTCTCTCTCTCTCTCTCTCTCTCTCTCTATCTCTCTCTCTCTCTCTCTCTCTCTCTCTCTCTCTCTCTCTCTCTCTCTCTCTCTCTCTCTCTCTCTCTCTCTCTCTCTCTCTTGTCACGGCTTTTCTGATGTTAATCCTGCACAAAACGTATCAATTTTGTAAAGTTTTCATGTACTCTGTGATGCGCCTTACTAGCTCGTACGGGTGTATCTGGTAACGATCTATCCTTCCTTGGACGACCTGGAGGTTGGTGGGGTTTGTATAGACAACACTTAGTGCAACGCGTTCCTCCATCACACTTAGTGCACACTGGTTTCTTGTGCTTCTCAGCACATGATGGCAACATTTTACACTCGACTCGTCCACCAATGGCTAAATAACGAATTACGTCACTTTCCATGGGTCTGGGGACTTACCAAGGCAAGTTGGCTTAACGTTTTGTACAAAATCTAAGCGGATTAATGAAACGTTATTCGCTATGATCTCTATTGGTAAACAAACTAAGCATGAAAGCACAATAAAACTTGTTGAATAGGGCTTGAGAAAAAAGTGTACTTACGTCCCCGCAATGACCGAGAAATTGCGAATCGCGTCTCTTACAATGCATACAGATCTAGCATCAATCTTGCTACAAGATTAAAAATGACATAAACAATTTCAGCGATGGTTGGGCTATCCAAAAATGCCACTCTTGTAGCGAGAAACATTTTTCCGACTAATTTTCTGAATGGAGGGACAAAAAAAATGTCCTGTTCTCACGGATCCGGTGTTAAATATCCTGGTTGCGAGTGATTGGATTAGACCCCTTGTCGCAGGAAGGATCAAAACATTAGCGGCCATATTGTTTTGGACGAAAACTAGTGTGTTATTTATAATTTGTGTACAGGCGCTTTTGCTTTGCCATCGAAAACAAACGCACGAAAAGGAGGCGTTTCTTACGCATCCCGCAGATCTTTTGGTGCGCAAGTAGTGGATTGCTTGTTACTGCAGACCCTTGCATTCTTTGGTGGTACAAAACCCAGACTTCTTGCGCACCAAATGTGGCATCCTTAACACTAACCATTACGCTGGTATGAATAATTGCATCACTGTCATCGTGCATGCACAATAACGCACAAGGTTGTGTCCTAAACAATATGGCTGCTAATGTTGTGATCCTTCTGGGATGACACGGCATAGGTCCTCGCGAGTGCGTGTCGACACAACAGTCGAGAGCGCCATACACGCGAGTTTTTTTTTTTGTTTCTTTCTCGTGAACAGCGCTGTAATTATTTTACGATACCCAACGTCATGTTCTAATGCACACACTTACAGTATATAGCTTTTCAACCACGCTTACCTCTGAGATGTGTCCCAACTTAGCAAAGTTGCGAGCAGAGTGGGGTCAATACTCAAGAATTAAACAATACGACGGAAAGATATCCTGTTTCCTAGCTGTTTGAGTGAACCCGAAACCCGTCTAGTTTTCTTTGTTATAACCACAAACCGCCTGATGTAATATACGTGCGAAACCATTAACGGTACACCCAACCCAACTCCAAACACTTATAGGGTCATTGATTTTATGCTTTCTGGTCTCAGCCTCCTCTGCTGCAGCCCTTTCAGACAGTTTTTCTGCTGTAAGATTAAGGGAGAGGTCACGATGATGTCAAAGGCAGCATGTTCTCTCAATTGAAGACAAGTACATTCGCTGGCTGGGTATGGCTTAGATCAGGTGTAAGACTGCTAAGGTGGGCATGATGGCAGAACTCAACAAACACTGGCAGATCTCCCATACATACATTCCAACACTGTGCAAAAACCAGGATATACGCTATAGAATATTTTAAGTATACGCATAAATATACGCATGGGCATACATGTACGCGACGAATCCCACTGGTATATTTTGAGGAAAGAACCACGCAACTTCGCATGGTGTATATCCTCAAGCGTAGCACGTGCGCTTTTATTAACGTCTCCGGATACCACTTCGTGACACTTCATACCTACGTTGACCGTATACTGTGTTTGGTAAGCCGTCCGATTCCGTTCGTTGTATACTAGCTTCATTTTGTAACAAATCATTAATCATCAATAACATGACAAAGCAATGCATTACGGTCAACGTTCAAGCTTTCCAGCTAGCTGTCCAGGTTTGAACCAAAGGAACAGAGCCTCCAGTAGCGGCCTTCGGCTCGCCGTTGCTATGCATTTGTCTCCTAACGTCACGCGAGGCAGTTGTTGAGCGTCCTGGTCATCACTCACCACTTCAAATATACATGACGGCCACAATTGCCTTTTTCTTTTCCTCGAACCCATCAACATATCCCATTCTACGTGCATCCATACGTAAAAATTCTACACAGCTATAAAGGCCTACTCTGTCGGCGGGATCGCTTGGCACGCCTATAGTTTAATCTTCTTCAATTAAAGAACTCTTGTGAACCTGAGTCCGGAGGGGATTATTGTATATAATTTTAAACAACAAAGCCTCTTAAACTACCTTTAACGCCATAGCAATCCGGTACTTCTGCTCTTCATATTGAAGTATTCAATGCAATCCTGCCAGCAGCCATTCGCTTCACGTGTGAAAGAAAAAGCAATCGCTTACCCGCTTTATCCACCGAAATTGTTGTCCTTCGATACGTTTCACATGGTGGTGTCTCTAAATATGTTCGAGAAAGAGACTACTGAATGATACTTCGTGAGAGACTTACTACCGGCAGTACCAGTTGTATTGTAGCTGTTCATATTGAAGTCCTATCCACGTATTTGCGGTGATGATGCAATGTAGTCACCCTAAGAAAAATTTTGGCATGTCATGCCATGACGTAGACCTAAGTAATGGCATCACTTGCCATGGTATGCCATTTATAACTTTGGTTATCATGCCATGATTCAGCATTGCATGTCATGATTCAGCATGCCATGCCATGACATGGCATACATTTTAGACATCAACTGCCCTGATCAGGTCTGAAATAACATGAGGGGCATCCATGAACTGGCATTACTTAGGCATGACTAAATCATATGATTTGCATCTGATTATTATTTAGGTAGTATAACATGAAACAACGGCAAACATATAGGTATTTATTCGTGATCACTAACTACATTGTTATTGGCATCTCTGCATTTTTGATTTGCTTTTTATTGAAACTTCCTTAGATCCAAGTTCTCTTTTGGAAATCTTTGCTTCATCAAATCTGCCACTGTTGGTACATATCTTACTTTTGTTATCTTTTTTATAAGTACTTACCAAATATGGTGCTAACTTTTTTCTGATCCAATACAGGCCCGATTGCTTCGTGTGGATGGCATTACCAATGATTGGACTGCTCATCTCTTTTGTGAAATAAAGATCAAGAAGCATGAGTCGATAATGATAAATATCTTTTGCTGGCAGAAGATTGATGTCAACTCCTTTAATGTTCACCTAAGTCAGAGTAATACAGGTGAGTGATCAGCTCACACAAACCTTCAGTTCTGTAAAACAGGTTGCACGGTCCTCCAAATCTGTTCTTGGTGCACAGTTTGGTTTGCGAAATTCACAATACACATAATGCAAATGCAGAATTATTGAGTCCTTACTTTGATGGTTGTATTATAGCCAAAATGGCATCAAGTTTGGCATATAGTTTCTTCGTTGATTGACTGAACTGGTCTTGTGTCTTAAAAGAATGAGTGAATAATACATTTGCAAAAATAAACTCACCAATAACTGCATGTGGGTTTTTTATGTCTTCATCATTCATGCGGTTAATTGTAACAATACCAGCTAGCGCTATATTTATATTTGTTCACCAATATTTTCACTTAGGCTGTGCACTACTGTGTGATTCTCACTTGAAGGTCACTAAAGATCACGCGTTCGCGTGCACTTAACACTGATTCGCACTATACATGTAGCTTTAATGAACAACTTACTGTTTTGATCAAGTAGCTCTCCGAAAGAGTTCCTCCGTCCAAGGCTTTCCTCGATGGAACACGATTTCGTTTGTAATTTTCTCACCCAATCCAAGTAAATTTTTAAGTTCGACACACGTGTCATATGGCATGGCACATGCCAAATGTGAATTCATTTATTTCTCATATCATAGATTGATAATATGGAGACAGTTAGAAGCTATCGTCGTAACTGTTCATACTGCATGGATGCATGGGTGTACCCAGGAGCCCTCTGCGGCACCACCGTGCGAAGAAACGTTTGTAAGCAATTGCGTGTACATATATACCGTGGCGATGTACTCACGACGCGCGAGATGTACCTTCTCAATTCCCATGATAAGACTAGCATGCACAAATTAATACTTTGTTCGCTGGTAACGACCACGCATGTAATTTAGGAAATCTGCGGTGAGTACAATTATTAAAATGAACATAATGATGTATGTACCTTGTACCTCAAGCTGTACTCTATTCCAGTGATTCTGCTTCTACACTGGAAGTGAGAGGTAAATGCATCTGTAACACATAGTCTCTTGTACTGATTTCGATAATGTCTGCTCACTCTGCTGACTGATGCATGTAAAGAACAAGCTGACGATGTCACTGAAGTGAACTCTTCAACTGCTGCATTGGATTTCCAACCAGGTGTATAGTTATTTCAATAATAATAATAATGAATGACATAATATTTATTATTCCTTCTTACATACATGTACAGTTGATTCTGAAGAGGAGCCTTGCTATGAGTCACCTCATTCTTCGAAAAGCAAGTCAGAATCAGAGTCTGAGTGATGTTGAAAGGGAAGGCTTACAAGAGCCACCACTGAATTTTGAAAGTGAATCAGAAATGGAATCTGACAGTGATATTGATAAGTCTGAGAGACAGGCTGAAAGTGATTCAAATGAGTTTCACGGCAACAGTGAGGCTTCATTTGAATGGCCAAAGCAGAATTCATCTTATTTTGAACCACTATATCCTGATGCAAACATAAATAAATGTGGAGCATATTACAGTATAATGTTGTATGCACTTAAATTTACACTTTCAAACAAGGCTATTCATGGCTTGACTAAATTACTGGACTTGTTTTGTCCTTCCTCTAATTCCCTTCCAAAGAGTGAATATAGATTAAAACATTTTTCAAGAAATTCTGTGTTTCTTACAAACACCAAACTCTTTGTACTACCTGTGGTGTTCCATGTCAAAAATAGTGCAGTACTTGTGTAGTGCCTGAACCTTTAGGGCACTTTTCACATTCCTATCATTAAGCATCTACGATCAATCATTTTAAGTAAGTTAATTCAGGAATTGAGTGCATAGAACAAGAGCATTTGATTTACTCAGTTGGTAACAAACATGGTTACTTCAATGTCAGATAACATGGAAGCATTAGATGTATATTATTCTGTCAGGAATCAAAATTCTCTGTCTGAACTGGTTGTATAATTCAAGAGCAGATGAGTGAGTTTTTTGAAACAAAGAATACCCTTGCTCTAAGCATATTTACTGATAGTGTACCATTATTCAAGTCAAATCAAAAGAACTTTTGGCCAGTACTTTTACAAGTGCTTAATCTTCCACCCACACTTCGATTCAAAGCCGGAAATATAATCATGTGCAGAATGTGGCATGGGATAAGAAATGTATAAAGCAACTCCTGGACCCAGTGGTAAAGAGCTATGAAGATCTCAATAGAGATGGTGTTCAAATACAAACATCATCTGGAAAAATGCTTTTAAAATTAAAACTGATGTTTGGTGTCTTTGATTTAGTTGCGAAGCCCTCAGTTACATGTATATGTACAAAGCAATTCAATGGTGAATTTGGATGTTCTATATGTTATCATCCTGGCAAGCGACTTGACAATGGAGCTAGAATTTATTTACCTGGTGAGTATCCAGATCGTACCCATGAGAACATAATTAATGATGGAACTTTGGCAGAATCAACTGGAAAAGGTGTTAATGGAATTTTAGGAGTTTCCCCCTTTTTCCAACATACTTAACCTCGTGGATGGTCCAATTGACGATATGCATTGTACCTATGAAGGTGTTCAAAAGAGGTTAATGAACCTGTGGTTTGAATCATCTAGTCGTGCAGAGCCATAATATTTGGGCCAATACATAACTGAAATAGACAAGATTCTTATGCAACAGCATCCACCACATGAATTTGCACGCTCTCCTAGATCAATTGCAAGACACTTGAAATTTTGGAAAGCGTCTGAGTTTAAAACTTGGCTGCTATTTTATTCACTTCCTCTTCTTCTGGACTATCTGCCATCTCTTTATCTTCACCACTATGCACTGCTTGCCCTTCTGCAAGAATCGATAGATTTGTCATTGCTAAATGCTGCAGAGATTATGCTTAACGATTTTATAACATTATATCCTGAACTTTATGGAGAATTTAATTGCACAGCTAATTTACACATGTTGTTGCGTTTATCAAAATACACCAGTTGTGGGGCTCTCTTTGGACACAATCTGCTTTTGGGTTTGAATGCAAAAATTTAGATTTAAAACGGAATATATAATTCATCAACAGTTAATACACAACATTGATACATCTCTAACGCTCCATCTTCTAAGTGGAATGTTTTGTTGCAAGAGATTCCAGCCACTATATCATTCACAAAATTATTGTTGTAACAATCATGTGGATCAAATGGAATGCATTGGACCCCACAACTATTTTTTAAACGAACCAATGATTAAAATTCCTACAACAGAAGAAGCCAATATACTGAATTTGACTTCCACTGAAAAGATACTGACATACACAAAGTTATTAAAAGATGGTGTCATTTATAGTACTTCTTCAAGGCTTGATCACAAAAGAAATAGGAGTTTTTTGCTCTTTCCGTAGTCCCTATAATGATAAAACACAATTTGGAGAAATAATCATATCCAGAATTTCCAATACATCGAGAGGACATCTATGCATTTTAAGTCGAAAATATTTTCCGATTACATTAGTGGATAGAGAAAAATCGGGAGATCATAATGAGATATATTTTATGGCATTTGCACTGAAAGAAAAAGTGCTAAAAATTGTCAAAGAAAAAGTAATTAGTACTCGCGGTCGCGGTCATTACGTAATGCAGTATGTCGTGCTTTACGTCATGAACTAGTTAACTAATGTAAGCACGGTCCTCAACACATAACCATTTGCTGAAATGCTTCTAAGTCGGAGGTGGGCAAGTGAGCTTTATAGCCGCGCCTCAGCCTGTCTTTGATCAGCCAACACACGTTCATTCCTGGCCCGCTTCTACTAATACCGGTACCCTGAACAGGACAACGAACTGTACTCGTATAAATATTTTACATGTACTTGTAAGTAATCTGGCGTAGCATACCCTCCGCAAACAAACGTGGCTGTGCTACGCCAGACTAGCGTGTAAGTGTGTCGCATTTTGCTGCACGCATGTAACGTTTGAAACTGGTTGATATTTCTGTTAACTGCAAGATTCCGGCTGGCTGGCATCTGCAGAACTATTACGAGCTTCCGGTCGCTCGGACGCAGTCTTGGACAAATGTTTGGCTTCCTCAGCAGTTCGAGCTTCCACTGTACTTGCTATGGCCAGGTGCACGAAGGACCTTGAACGTGATCGGTCTTTAGATATAGACTCATTACTGCATGCACCACTCCGACACCATGCACGTACTATAGGCCCTATAATATATACAAGGTAGAGAGCGCAGGACTTTTTTACTCCTTTAGCGAGAAAGGTTGAATTGTCTTTGATATACTGAGAAGCTTCAAGTACTTAGATAGCAGATAGAATAGGGGACATCCCTGTCCTCTGTCCTGTGCACTTTGCACACAGACAATTACTATATTCCAATTTGCTAATCAATACATACGCACACGCACATGCACACATACACACACACACATGCACACATACACACACACACACACACGTACTGTTGTATTTTATTCATAGTGCCATGCAGCTGTTTTGTATGATACTCAACCAATGACCTTCAATGCAGCTGGAATGTAAACAAACCATGTATGGAAATGATCAGGATGTGATTCATCAGGAAGAGTTTTTATTCTGATTCCGGAATGAATAATTGTTTTACGATACCCAACGACATGATTTATAAATGAATAAAACCATAGCATTTTTCTGGCATGAGTCATGCTCAGAGAATAGTACCCTGAGTAGCTAATGCTATGCATCATCTTACCACTTTGATATAGTAGGAAAAACTGCACGTGCCTCCATCCCGTATATGACGTTGACCCTCTATAGCTCAAAATTCATAATTAGATATATGTATAATATGTACTCCGACATGTATCTGACTAATATTTTCAATAATACCATCATTAGCAGAATGCATGCGTGCAAGGTATGAAGATGGACAAATGAACTGGCTACACATTATTTTATGCACAAAGATGTTACTTAAGTTAGATAATAATTGAAGTCAGAATTGAAACAATTGTAATACCTTTGTTTGCAAGTAACTAAAGTTTGCTGTAGCTAGGCATTAAGCTTTAAGTATACACATGAATGCAAGATGATATGGTTGCATAAGCATCTCTTATACATATGGGATATTTATCGCGAAAAGGAAAGCTAAAGCATGCATTATAGAATTTCCAATACGCGCTATACGAAATGTAACGCTTGCGTTGAAATGTATGGCTAATTTAACATTCAGAGCCTTACAACTCCATGACAGATACTCCGATTATCAGTGCATAAGAAGCAATGTGTAGAGGACATTTCAGACTTCTAGATTATTGAAATCTTGAAAAAATATGCATTAGGTCCCTTTTCGCGGAAACGAGTATTGTATATTTTTGCAGACATTTTTTTAAAGGCATGTTGGTATGTATATGTGTTTCAGGTTAATGCATATGCATCATCATCATGCATGAATGCAAGGATGTACACATGATATGGTATTTGTGTTGTTTTTTTTAAGGGGACGTTTACGCTTGTAATAATGGAAACGTTCAATCGCTTTGCAACCAATCGAATTAAATTGACATCTCAAATTAAATCAATAGTAGCCGATCGATCGATTGACATAATGTACTAATACAAAGTGCCAACAGCTCACCTTTAATAGCTCACAAATATGTCAGTGACGGAGGGATGCTTTGTAGAGGATTTGCATTGTCATTAGTTACAGTCTAGCTATAGATGCCAGTTATAAGTCTTTCATATAATGCATCTTTAATTAGCAGGTAGTGCATGTAGTCATTGCATTCGGTATCTGTTTGACCCGAATACAAAACCACATTTAGCTGAGTGACGTGTTGTGACGGTGTGACTCACACAATAGTCTACAGACTGTCCTTGCATCTGAGCACACTGACACGCACACACTCACACAATACACAAATACTCACACCTTGCATTATCTAGGCACACAGTGCATGGTTGCTGTATAGCTATGATTGTTTAGTTGGGAGGGCCCAGTCTGTGTGCATATATTGTATACTGACATTGGTAACGTTCTTTACTTTTGTCAAACTTTATTTCTTTCATATTGTTACATGTATATCCGAATATAGTTCACATAAACACAGTTGAGTGGGAAAGGATTGAGGTGGGGGCGTGGTACATAGAAATGAAAATGCATGTTATTTGTATGTGTAGCACCATTACTATGTTATTTTGGAGAGCGTAGATCATTTTGATAGTATCTCAGATGAGGTGCGTGTCATGGTGTCTGTATTCTTTTTATCACCGCAACTGAACACCATCCGCCGAATGTCGGAGTGGAGGATGAGTATGGAGAGCGCCGTGAGAGAGTAGCTGACGTCACCGATGTTTTGACCTATAACCACCAGTTCATCAAGCGTCTCCTGTTGCTTCGGTTCACGTAGCTCCTTTCCCGAAAAGTAAACCACGAAACCGGGTACTCTCAGCGCCACGTAGCATATGATGTTAACGATGTTCAGCACCACCACTGACCTGGCAGCCGAGTTGCCCGCCGTATGCACCGTGCTATTCTTCGTTTTTAAGCAAGTGAGTACCGAAAACGTCACTGTTATTATTAGGGGAATGATGAAGGTAGCTACTGTGATGAAAATGTTTAAGATGGTGCCGATTTCTCCCTCCTGCGTGCAGAAAGGTCCCCAAATCTCCCTATATGTACCGATAAATCTGAGGCAGTGTATGGCAATGGAACAGACGACAAGAAAGAATAGAACACTGCAAACAATTTTTAAGTTGATCTGGATGTTGAAGTAGAGCATTGAAAACTGCACTGCCGATATCAGTGTTATGGTATTCAATAGAGCCGTGTGCATCCCGTAATTCAGCAATAATCGGAGAGGGCTTGTTAGATCTGGACTGGAGCAGTTTCCATACACTGGTACATTTGCAATGGTGCCTGCGTCAGTCACGATGCCGATGAGGGAACCTGTGAAGCACAGGACTGCCACTACTGCGTACAGGAGAATGACGGGTTTAACCCCAGATTTCTTCATAATGCGGTAGATATAGTAGAGAACCACAGGCACGATCAACAGAGAGGGAATTACCACGATCACAAGGTGAATAATCCCTAGAGCCACGTACACTTGAGCTGAATGTTCATTTGAAGAATGTAGTAGACGACCAACAGTCCTGTTATCGAACTCCATCTTATACGCTGTATACATGTAGAAGGAGTATAAGAGTATAAGGTACACGTGTATACAAGTACATGTGTGGGATCGGGCATTTAGAGTTAATTAAAGTCATTTAGCTTCCGTTAGGTAACACATTTAAAACAACCCTCCCTTTAAGAATTCCCATCACTCGTTAACGTATACTTAACCCCATTCGTGAAGTACGTTGGTTAGTGATGTCACATCCGGAGTTCTTTCTAAAGGGAAGGGTCTATTTAGCTATCCATTTGCATTGGAAATCGCATCGTGACAAATTGCCATTATCTTCTACAGTGTACGTTCTGTCCTGTACTTTCGAACTAATTATACACCTGATCATCAAAATTGCATGAAGCAGTCAAAGACGATCCTTAAAACTAAATTAAATACTTCCCTATGTGGCAGATATGATTGTGCCTACTGTGGTATAAGTGTGTCGTATCGCTATTTTGTATTTTTATTTTTTGAGATTTTACGCATTGAATAACAGCCGGTTAGCATGTCAGCAAATGGACACTTACCAACTCACTGCCTGTTTCAGTTTTCACAATCCTTCACTACTTGCCAATTAATGACTTTAGAGTATGCGGTGTTGTCCTGATAGCATAACAAAATGGCTGTCAATTATATTACCTCCGGTCTCCAATATAAAAACCATTTTAGTATTGACATTACACAAATACAATAAGGACTTCATACAGAATTATTAAATTAAATCCGATAAAAAATATTCGAAGCAAAACTGTTCTCGGATCGGTCTTCAACAAATTCACCCAATCTGCCGTGACAGTAAGCAGGCTCAATGCATGATTATTATACATGCATATATGCACAGGGGCATTCGTTCCGAAGCTCTACGTTAGTTCCTATAAAGAATGACAATCTGGAACTTGATTCTGATCACAGATTGTTTACTACATGTACGTACTGGTTTTTTTATATTAATGTAGACAATTGGTTTAGAATTTAAAATTTAAATGTTTTCTACATTAGAAAATGCATTTTCTCAGCTTATTGTTATACAAACCGGATATAGAATCAGTACATGTGCTGTACACGTATATGTATTGCGAGATTCATTGTGTGCACTTGCCTTTGCAATGTCTTCACAACTCAATGTTAAATTTAATATCCTGGCTGCGAGTGATTGGGATAGACCCCTTGCCGCAGGAAGGATCAAAACATTAGCGGCCATACTGTTTTGGACGAAAACTAGTGTGTTATTTATAATTTTGTGTAAAGGCGCCTTTGCTTTGCCATCGAATACAAACGCAGGAAAAGGCAGCGTTTCTTCCGCGTCCTGCAGATCGTTCGGTATTCGCAAGAAGTGGATTGCTTTTTACTGCAGACCCTTGCATTCTTTGGTGGTACAAAACCCAGAGCAGCAATCCACTTCTTGCGTACCAAAAGTGGTATCCTTAACGCTAACCATTACGCGGTATGAATAAATGCATCACTGTCATCATGCATGCACAATAACACACAAGGTTGTGTCCTAAACAATATGGCCGCTAATGCTTTGATCCTTCCTGGGATGACACGGCATAGGTCCTCGCGAGTGCGTGTCGACACAACAGTCGAGAGCGCCATACACGCGCGCGAGTATTCTTTTTTTTTTCCTCTTTCCCCCTGGCAGCAATTGCCCCCCCCCCCCCCCCCCCCCCCCCCCCCCCCCGAGTAACGCTCACGCGACGGAAACTTTAAGAGTGAGTGGACCCTTTTGTCGATCCTGATGTTGCTTGTGTTTTAGTAGAGAATGCGTGCACGTGAGTGATGATTTAAGTTGCCGACTGCACCCCCCCCCCCCCCCCCCCCCCCCCCCCAGTTTGCGTATATAGCCAGAAGCGGACTGCACCCCTTCCCCCCCGTTTTCGTATATAGCCCGAAGCGGGACTGCCCCCCCCCCCCAGTGTCCCGAAGCGGACTGCACCTCCCCCCAGTTTTCGTATACAGCCCTCTGGTAAAACCGTCCCCCCATAACAAATTCCTGGATCCGGGGCTGGTGAACAGCACTGTAATTGTTTTACGATACCCAACGTCATGATCTAATGCACACACACATATAGCTTTTCAACCACGCTTACCTCTAAAATGTGTCCCAACTTACCAAAGTTGCGAGCAGAGTGGGGTCAATACCCAAGCTTTAAACAATTAGATATCCTGTTTCCTAAAGCTGTTTGCGTGAACCCGCGAAACCAGTCTAGTTCTCGTTATAACCACAAACCTCCTGATGTTGCCTACAGTAAATAGTAATGATGTTTATTACACAAGTAAATAAAAACATTCTCTAACGAGAAAGTTGTTGGTATATAGGATTGACCAATGGTGGTGTAAAAAGCACAGAAACAAGAGTGACAGAAATTTGACTGGAAAATTGAAATAGGCCTATATTTAGCCCATTACTCAGGCATGTACTGTTACAACGTTAGTGTGCTAAATATAGGCCTATTTCAATTTTCCAGTCAAATTTCTGTCACTCTTGTTTCTGTGCTTTTTACACCACCATTGGTCAATCCTATATACCAACAACTTTCTCGTTAGAGAATGTTTTTATTTACTTGTTTCATAAGTTTTTTCCTCTGGCGTCTTTATAAGTGGTCACAAATTAATTTTAATTTTTGAAGGGAGGGAGGTTAAAAAATTTAATAATAGAAATTATATGTATATGAGTTCTGTACGGTTCCGCCTTGTCCTCTTTGTCTCCCCCAGCCTCTTCTATGGCCGCGGCGGCCTGGTTCTGGCCATGGGAGCCATGCGGGTGGTGGTGGCAGCGGCCAGGGTGGCAGCAGGCAAAGTGGTGGTGGGGGCACTGGTGCCAATACTGGTGCCGGTGGTGGGGCTGGTGCAGGTAGCGGCGGTGCTCCTGCTTCTGCTGCTGGAGGTGGGGGCAGCTCTGCTGTTGGCGGTGGGGGCAGCTCTGGGGGCAGCTCTGCTCGGCAGGGGCAGTGCTGCAGCTGCTGCTGGCGGCGGATAGTAGGGGGGCAGCAATGTATCTAGCAGCGGTGGCTGCGTAAAGGGAAGAGGAGTTGGAGGATGTACTTCGTCCTCCGACTAATGCATCTGCACCAATCTTACTTACTGCTGCACGGGCAGATCTTGTAACAACCTTTTGAGCTAGCAATGGATGAGACTTACAAAAGGCATCATTTACTTCACTTAGAAGCTCACTATCCCTAAGAATAGCTTTTTCAAGACCACCATTATACTCCATTAGTGCATGAGATTTGGGTTCATACAAGGAGTAGCTATATGGGAGAAGGATATGGTTTCAGTGCTCATAGAATGACTCACTATAACACAATTGCCTTATACTACCAATATCAGCTTCGAATGTGTACATCTTTATGAAGGGGGGGGGGGGGGGGGGGGGGGGGGGGGGGGGGCAATGGCTAGCTGATCGTAAATCACAGTAGAGCTAGAGGAACAGTATCGAGTGTGCATCTATAAAGACTGTAGCCAGCCTACATGTACACCGATCACACAAGGGGTATAGGTACTGTAGCGTACATATGTGCAGAGCACTGACCGAATAGATTGGCAATGTGTAGGTGGCCACCGTATCCAGTGTCCTGAACAGCGCTGCAGACTGGACTGCACCAGATAACTGCGCTGCGAAGGGAAGGGCATCAATAGGAATGGATATCAAAGGTAGCATCATTTCAGCACAATCTGCGAATAAACGGTTACAGTATTGCCTAATTCTATTCCTTGTAAACCACACGAACAATTTCATACAATTCCTAGCCGGCATGATTACGTACTGAGCATGCAACAGACGATATCCATTCCCAGGTGCCAATGGGAGGAAGCAAATCATACGGCTCGTAAGTAAGCATTATTTATTTAGCGGATGTTTATGTTTCAAGTAGGTAGACTTGAGCAGAAGAGAAGAAATAGCTGATAAGAAACCTTCAATTGACTTTTCGCGAAGTCAGAATGACGTTCCACTAGACATGGGAGCAGATGAGAGATTGTGCTGTTTACCGAAGAGGGTAAAGCTGTGGCACAATTATTCTATTCCTTGTGCTGCCACTGAGTGAGTATTCAAAACATGGTGCTAACGATGCATTACACTGGTCACTGGTTGATGAGTGTTGATCTTTTATTCTTATTTACAATCCATTCAAGGAAAAACATTACATGTAGGCATCACTGTAATGTTATTATGTGCCATTTATTGGCGCTATGCAGTGGTAAAATAAATAAAACATACTGTGCAATAGCGATACATCTAAAGACAAAAGCCTTAAAGGTTTTAAGCTACATTTAATTCTCAATGGCAATAAGCTAAAATAGTGTAAGTTTCGTGTTAGTTTTAGTTACGATTTTTATCATATTAAATAAAAATACACTGCAAGAAAATCTGACTAAAATACCTAGATCCTTCAGCAATGTTGATTTATAATGTGCTCTTGTAGGAAATCAAATGGGTGATGGTACAACAATCATGACCCACAAATACACATGATAGCCAATGTAAAACCAACTTTGCAGCAAAAGCCAAAACAGCCCTAATCGAGGAGGATCATCCTGACTATCAGAAATCATTGAAGCAATATGTTTCAATACAACTGCGGCTGTTGGACCAAGACCTCCTGAAGTAGGGGGAAAAAACAACTAAAAGGTGAGGATGAACCATGTCCTTCTTCCCAAATCCTCGTGCCATAGGCTTGCTTTGTGTTAGTTGCAAGTTCATTCATGTACTGCAGCACACTCATAATGCATCTTGCAGCACTGGTTGTATGAGACTCCGATTGGTGATGCTTTTTCATATCCCCTACAAAATTCCCTCGCCCTACAGACCAATTCAATGCACATTAATAAACACATCACAGCTACTGTAGTTGGAATAAGCAGTTCAAACTAATGGCTGAAAATGTTCATTGAATCTGAGTGCTTCAAGACATCATTTACTCCATGTCTGAGTCTTTGAATGATAGTACATGACTGCCACCATGTGTTTGCTTGCAGCAGCTTTCAGAAGCCATGGCAAAAAGGAAGGAAAATTATTGTCACTTGCATTCAAACTAAAGGGTGTCAAAAATACTATTATCTGTGTATACCACCAGGTACAGCTTACACCCTTTTATAGATGTGTTGTTTAGATAAATGCATTTAATTCGGCATGCACCATGGTTTAAACTAGCAGTACTGTGCTGGCGTACAGAGGAATAAAAATAAATAAATAAATAAATAAAAACATGGCTCATGCATGCAGCCAGGAGAAAAAGAATTAATTCAAACCAGTCCCCTTACACTTGCTTTGTTCGCACGCCACGCTGCATGTACGCGCATGATCTTACCTCATATCCAGAAATGAGCGGTCAAAAGTCAGAATAATTTACTCGCGGTTTGCGAATCACCGAATATTCCCGTATACCTTCCCATACCAATGTATGGGTTAGTTGTATACCAAGGACGCCAGATTTTTCCCAGGATTTGAAATTTGAAAATGTTAGTACACTACATTTGTTATGATTTTTAGTGGTGTCGCCGTATTTTTCCTATTTAAGCTGGGGCTTCCCTAGGATTGTCATAACATTGTCCCCAAATGTACAGGTAGTCAATGAGAAGGGTTTCTCATTACAATATTCCACGGTCATTTGTGTCAATACCTTTACGATTTACGATTTTGATATTTGATAATAATATAGCTAGTACATCGAAGAACTATAAAATGTACTAAAAACTAGGCCTTCCTATAGAAAAATCGGCTTCCATACCCGGGAGAAGCATTTCATGTTGAATCTGTACGTTCCTCCATCTCGTGCCCTCAAAATTGACTCACGTGACCATACAGATAATGCTGTGTAGTTGAAGTGTGGCCCTCCTTCAGTTTTTTGATGGCATGAAATTGGTCCCAGACCTCTCATCGCGCTGCCCAAAAAGGTTTTCTACCAGTTGAGTTACTATGCGATCTTACCCGATGCGATCGGGATCGTTTGTATAAATCGCGCATACAGTACCATCCAGACGTAGCTTCTTGACACACGCGTGCGCGCGTCACGAGTGATACCCGTGCGTGACTCGAGCATACTTGTGTTTCACACGCATCAGGTTAGTCGCGGCGCGAAGCGACATTTTCGAGACACGAACTCGCGTGATGGCACCCACTCCCTCAGTTGTAAAATACTATGGACAAAATTTCTACAATTCAGGAGCCCTTTGCTTGAATGCAAAACTAAGTTGTTTGTGAAGCCAGAACAGAGTAAGACTATGAGCTGTGTGTGTTGTTAGTGTGTGTGTGTGTGTGTGTGTGTGTGTGTGTGTGTGCTTGTACTGTGTGTGCGTGTGTGTGCGTGTGTGTGCGTGTGCGTGCGTGTGTGTGTGTGTGTGTGTGTGTGTGTGTGTGTGTGTGTGTGTGTGTGTGTGTGTGTGTGTTGCTTACAAGTGTGTACTAGTATAGACCTAGCTTGACCTTACAATTGTGTGCTATGTAAACTGTGATTAGCCTAATCTGATGTTAGACTGCCTGGGGTACAAGTACATGTAGCAGTTTTTCTCTGAGAACAGTAGGTCCAGGGTAGGCCTATGTAGGTACGTAGGTCCAGGGTAGGCCTATGTAGGTTACATGTACATGTAGGTCCAGGATACATAGGTCCAGGGTACTAGTATAGGCCTATGTACAGTTATAGGTACATTGTAGGTCCAGGGTGGTACAGGTGGTGATGAACACGTAGGCAAAGATGAGGAGAGTGAAGATGAGGATAACTATTCAGATGGAATTGAAGTTGACTAAAACCTACAAACACCTGGACCCTTGCACAAGTACATGCATGTACTGAATTACAATTGTATGGCCCTTGAAGATAATTTCATTATGTGGTAGGTCCATTGTATGCTATGTAAACTGTGGTTAGCTAATCTGATGTTAGGCTGCCTGGTTAGAACAAACTGTGTACCTATGTCTTACTTTATATGTGTAGCACCTATATACAAACCACACATTGTGTGCAGCGATGGTGATGGCATGCATGGGAGCATTAGTCCTGATGCCATAAATTTCACAATCAAGTACATGATGGGAGGGGGGTGAGTGGCCTGATGCAAAGCCTTTGGCCTAGTGGTAGAGGCATTTTAGTCTGTTGCATAATGTCCTGGTACTTTGTTGTTCTAGGGTTCAATAAGAGAGCTCTGTTTTAAAAGTCTGTTTGGGACTGTTTCTATGGAGATGACAATCCTGTATCTATTTTTTTTGTACTGGTGAAGAACAGCAGGGTCCAGGAACCCAGTGTTGAGGACTGACCATCTGGAGTCATCCACCTCAGGCTCAGTGAATTTACTCAATCAGAGTTTTGACACTAGGTTCCAACCTACCAGGCAAGATGTCTGCTGGTCCGGAGGGCATGCACTTCTTCATCAAGTGGTCCAAAACCAACCAGATGGGCAGGTGTGTTCAGCGTACCAAAGGCAGGCACATGTGTCCAGTTCCAGCAATGGAGGCCTACAGAGAATGTTGTCACTGTTCCACTCACTCCTCACCCCTCTTCCACTTCAAAGATGGGAGAACACTCACATCTAAGAGCTTCCGCTCCACCTTTCTACCCTGGTATGGTGGAGCTATGTGGCTACAATCCAGCCAAATATAACACCCACATTGGTGCAGCCATGTACAGTAGCTGCCAGAACAGGCCTTCCCACTGACACCATTTGGAACCTCGGAAGAGGTGAAGCAAAGCATACCAGGCATATGTATTGGTGCAGCCACAGTACATGTAAACTCTAATTGCTAACTAGCAATAGCACATATTGTGCATGTTTTAACTGCACATTACATGTATCTATGTTCACACAAACCACACACTGTGTGCAGAGACAGGGGTTGGGCCTGATGCCATAACATGGGAGGGGTGTGCTTTGACCCTGATGCAGGGCTTTGGCCTAGTGGTAGACTGAGCAGCGCCCCGATGTGTAGACAAAGCTTTCCTTAATGTAAGTATATATTGTGATAGCGCTCTTCCATTGGCGAAGTCCCAGAGAGTGCTTCGCAGTTAAGCGCTTTACGTGTATTGATCGACGCACACATGCAGACAAATATTGAAAATGTGGCACATTCAGACTTGATGTTAATCGATCTAGGTAAGACTGAGAAGCCTACGTAGGTCGTAGCTGTACTGGAAAGTGCTAACGAATCATTTTTATCCCTGCGTGTAAGCGTATGCACGTGCCAAGCCTACGCGCTTCATTCATCGAGCTGCATGCAGGCTAAACGAACACTGTTTACAATAAACTTCAAGTGAAAACAACCCACTATATAGGTCAAAAGTGTCCATGACGACGTCTTGTATACAATAAATATAATAGCTTCACCATAACGCATTAGCAGTGAGCTAGGGTGGGTGGGTGTCCCTCTAGCTGGCAGTCTAGACCTATGGGAATTGGGGGGAGGAGGCTAGGGAAAAGGTTTCCACTTAGCTACCTGGCTTGCTATTGGCTCAGATCAGCTCAGATCATCGTCAGCAGCCTTGTTAATCTTCAGCTGAATTAACTTATTATACACATTTATTCACCATTAGACAATTATTTATTTAATAATTTTGGCAGATGACGCAATGGCATACTTATATGTATAAATTATGCGCGGTAGAAAACAATTTTTTGTCTTGATTTTAGTTAAAGAATGGTTAATGGAATAATTTTTCAAAGTACATATATCATAATCAGACCGATTTATAGCACATTATAAACTTGTTTAATATTCAATTTGAAATAAAAAGCAAGATGACCGCCTATGTATGGGCCATTTCTGGATATGTGTGGTTACCAAATTTCAAATCTTCGTTCAACAAATATCGTCAGGGAATCCGTCTCGTCCCCTCAAACCGTATTTCTCGCTTTCAACAAAAACAAATGAACATGTTAAGTGCTTAGGTAATATATTTGTAATATAGTAATATCAATTTCCACGCATATGCAGAAATGAGCGGTCAAAAGTCAGAAGTAATTAATTCACGGTTTGCGAATCAACGAATATTCCCGTATATCTACCCATAGACATGTATGGAGTACTTCAATACCAAGCGCGCCAGATTTTTCTCAGAATTTGTTATGAGAAATTGTTAGTACACTACTTATGGCATGATTTTTAGAAAGGTCGCCGTATTTTTCCTATTTAAGGTGTCGCTTCCCTAGGATTGTCATAACATTGTCCTCAATGTACGCGTAGTCAATGGGTTGCGTTTCTCATTACAATATTCTATGACCATTTGTGTCAACACCTTTACGATTTGCTAATTTGTTATGAGAAAAAAATATAGCTAGTACATCGAAGAACTATAATATATATTGAAAACTAGGTCTTTATATTTAAAAATCGGCTTCCATAGTTGAAAGAAGTATTCCATATCGAATCAGATGTTGTCTCCGTCTCGTGCCCTCAAAATTGACTCACGCGCGTGGACGACACGTAAGGCAATGAGCTTCCCCCCTCCTTCTGTGTCAGCGATATGTACCACTTGTATACGTACTGTATGAAATCGGTTCCACACGCCTCCTAGCGCTACGCAACAGGGGGTTTTGCTACCAGTTGAGTACATATGCAAGGGCGCGTACTAGTACCCATACGTTCCGAATCTTTTGTAGGCCTAAACATCACGCATTTCATAATCTGTTACGTTGGTAATTTATCCAAGCTACTCAAGTACAACTATAGGTGTGGCGTATACCGGCTATTGGCACCAATACGGTTACATGCATGTGTTTTAATTCTAGACAATGCGCACCGATTTATCGGAAGCTGAAAGCAGCTTCGACCGGCGTGGTAGCTTATTTGGTCTCCAAACGTTCTGCATGCACTTCACACCATTCACTTTCACAGTGTGGCACTACTTCTGTCTGGCTTCAACGACTTCTCTTACCTGAGTTATCAATTGGCCATAGCTAGTGTACCCATGTGAAGGCACCATAGGTAATGTACCCATGTGAAGGCACCATAGTCAGTGTACTGTACATACCCATGTGAAGGCACCATTGCAAGTTTACCCATGTGAAGGCACCGTAGCCTGTGTATATACCCATGTGAAGGCATCATAGCTATTGTACCCATGTGAAGGCATCATAGCCAGTGTACCCATGTGAAGGCATCATAGCTATTGTACCCATGTGAAGGCACCATAGCTAGTGTAGGCATCATAGCTAGTGTACCCATTTGAAGGCATCATAGCCAGTGTACGTAACCATGTGAAGGCATCATAGCTAGTGTACCCATGTGAAGGCATCATAGCCAGTGTACCCATGTGAAGGCATCATAGCTATTGTACCCATGTGAAGGCACCATAGCTAGTGTAGGCATCATAGCTAGTGTACCCATGTGAAGGCACCATAGCCTGTATGCATACACATGTGAAGGCATCATAGCTAGTGTATTCATGTGAAGGCACCATAGCTAGTGTACCCATGTGAAGGCATCATAGCTAGTGTACCCATGTGAAGGCATCATAGCCAGTGTACATACCCATGTGAAGGCACCATAGCCAATGTACCCATGTGAAGGCACCATAGCCTGTGTATATACCCATGTGAAGGCATCATATCATGTAGCTAGTGTACCCATGTGAAGGCATCATAGCTAGTGTACCCATATGAAGGCATCATAGCTTGTGTACCCATGTGAAGGCATCATAGCTACACTATGGCGTGTGAAGCACACCAAATTGCCATCACACCATAGGGCACACTCTAGTGCTCTATGTGTGCAGGGCACACAAACACCTAGGTGTGACAAGTGAAATGGTTGTGATCTGTACACTCCCTGGTGTGCATAATTAATTAACTAGTGCTACATGACATGTGCATGCATGCATGCAGTTGACTAGACTCACGGTATGCGACTGAAGCAGCCTGCATGTGAAAGTCTCAACTGATATAAAAATTCAAAAATGGTGCACACGGCCACAGAAAATACAGCCATGTGTTGATCAGCCGAGATAAACTTGATACTGGTTGCATGACCGATCCATGGTCAGTAACACTCTTACATGTATTACAGCCCACCTGATAATATTGTAGCTCACGTTTTTTATCCCATAGGCAAGATGTACTCCCCTCGTTCTCAGTCCTGTCGAAGCTTGATGTACATGTAAGTACTAAGGTCATCATGAATAGAGCTCTTTCATGGTCACATGACGCATAGGCTTTAATTGCGTTAATTGTTTTTATGTCAATCACCTTGGTGCTTGGTTTACTATGGAAATGTATGGGCTTATGCTCGGGTATTGGTACTCTTTGTTTAAGTTACTCACGCTATGAGGGCTCAAGTAAAAATCATGTGTTAGAGCACAATAGTATATGTCTAGACGGCACTCTGAACTAATGTAACACACCTAAACCAAACGTAAGCCCATACTTCTCCATAGTAAATGGGCACCAATATGGCGGACTAATTAGATGATGAAAGAGCTCTATAGGCTAAAACGTGTATGCATTAAAAAAAGAGGTTGCGGTAGTATGCATATAAGTGCGAGTAGGTGGTGGCCAGTGGATGTCACTCCTAGTGTGTGTGTGTGTGTGCGTGTGTGTGTGTGCATGTGTGTGTGTGTGTTGTGTGTGTGTATATAATTATAATTATAATATGGAAAAATGTATATATGTTTTTCTGTGTTTTGTCATGATCTCATGGTACCATACAATCCATTTCCTTGCATACATTTGTAGTGGAGCTGGTCATTTGCGCTGTTGGCAACACCTCAAAGACCTACCAATATGAAGTAAATACAGAAGACTGTAGACACATCAGGTTCTAATATGTACATGTACATGAATGATGATTGGTGTGGTTGCAGATTGTAAATTCATTCACTACATAATGGGTACAGGAGGAAGGTAGCCCCCAACAACAATGAATAATTAAACACGTTTATTCACGACAAACACGTACAGGCGTTCAAAATACAGTTTTTTCACATGCATTTCTTTCTGCTTGGAGAATGCGTTGCACCTTGCCCATGTGATGCAACTCTTCATTTTGATCGGGAACTCAACAGCACACCCACACAATTTTGGTCGTACTTCACGTACCATTCATCTGTGAAGTATCTGCCATCAAAATCGTCTGTTTGCATTTTAAGGGAAAGGCGATTTTTTCTAATAGTTCCAGCCGTTAAGGAGCGACCGATGTGGAAAATAAACTGACTTGCACTGTCTAAAACAGTTCGCATTAATGGTTGCATGTGGGTTACCAAACGCCCTATTAATATAAATTAAATCGCCGGCCTGTGTATAACGCACCTTAAGAGAGCAGGCGTGACACTTCTGTGAGACACCCACGATGCTTCTTCCTTAGGGTAGTCTTGCCATAGAACGAGAAACTCGCGTTTTTCACCCTACTTGGATCGACCCCATGACACAGACACTAATCGATCGATATACTAACCTTCTTTCGTGACGTTACAATCCTTTCGACAGTTCGACTGGATAGTACCCATGCCAGCGAGTGTAGTCTCCAGGCTGGACCGCTACTCATTCTACATGTGTATTAATGCTATTAACTTAATTCATATACGCGCGGTGGGTAGCTCTCCATGCGTATAATAATAATAAATAAGTTAACGATGGTCATTTCATCATATCGATCGTTGAAATGACAGGTGGTGCTGCAGGAGCCACCTCCCTCCCGTGGGACGAGAGGGATCTTCCGTGTGTTACTATTGGTAATGCAAGAAAAACAAAGAACGCACGCATTTCTGCAAATAGTGAACTGCTACTTACACTTAGCGTGCCAAATGTACTGTTGTGTAAATGGCACTACGAAAAGCAGCAAAAGCTTATATGTGTGCTGAATGCCTCCGTTATACAGCACGCTGTTGCAATCCGCGAAAATTGCGAGAGACTTGAAACTCACTTGCAAGCATTGTGCCGTAAGGTCGGTTCGCTTTACCGATCAACTACTGGACGAAAAAAGCGCTCCATTTTAGAAGGTCAAACAAATATTTTTGTTCTTAATGGTGAGACGGTACCATACGATGAACATTCTACGTTGCTGGAGGATTTTGCAACTGTTGTACTTAAATGCGAAGGTCTGGAATCGGAAATTGATAACTTGCGTGAAGCTTTAATAGCTCAAGCACAAAAGCAGCACCACGAAACACACAATGAACTCGTTCTAATGAACAGAGGTAGACGACTTGATGAGTTATCCACCCGACAGGCCAGAAGAAAGCTAAAACAACTGCAGGCAAATGTTGAATCCGTTTTGTGGTTTGCTGAAAGTTTTGGCGTCAAACCCACAGAACTTCATTTGGAACGTGTTCCGTCTGCAATCCCCGTCACAATCCAACTACATGTATGCAGCAGTCGTCCAACCATAACTGCATCCACCAGCTCCAGTCCATCCACAGCCAACACATCTGGCCCCAGCTCCAGTCCATCCACCAGCTCCAGTCCATCCACCAGCTCCAGTCCATCCACCAGCTCCAGTCCATCCACCAGCTCCAGTCCATCCACCAGCTCCAGTCCATCCACCAGCTCCAGTCCATCCACCCCATCTGAAAATGAAGATCGAACCAAACTGATGCAGGTAACATCATAATACAGTACAATGAAAGCCACATGCATACAAACCACATACAGATGGCAACCTCTCTCCAGGATGTGTTTTATATGCTCACAAATGCATACACACACAAACACACAACACACACCACACACACACATGCAACAACTGATGCAGATGTCAGTTTTGACAAAACAAAACATCAGCATTGGTGCCTTCACATGGGTATACAAGTACACACACACACTGACACCCATGCACATATACACTGATGATGTAGATGTCAGTTTTGATAAACAAAACCTCAGCATAGCTTTGATGTTATAGGCCCCTCCCACTCATTGTGCACACACACACACACACACACACACCCATGCACATGTACACTGATGTAGATGTAAACGTTTTGACAACACATTGCTTTGAGGTTAGGCTTCCTCCTACTGTACAAGTATTGTGCCAATACACACACACACACTGACACACACACACACTGACACACACACACATGCATACACACACTGACACACACTGACACACACTGACACACACACATGCACATGTACACTGATGACTGTTATCAATGTAGATGTCAGTTTTGACAAACAAACCTCAGCATTGCTTTGATGTTATAGCCCCTCCCACTCATATTGTGCCACTGACCATGCACATGTACACTGGTGACTGTGTAGATGTCAGTTTTGACAAACAAAACCTCAGCACTGCTTTGATGTTATAGGCCCCTCCCACAAGTATTGTGCAGTACACACACACACACACACACACACACACACACACACACACACACACACACACACACACACACACACGCACACACACACACGTACACATACATGTACATGTTATCGTATATGCATAGTATAAACAAGCATTGCATATCCTCTGAAATTAGGGTCCCTCCCACAAGTTTTGTACACACACGTACATACACACATGCACACTGTCGCACACACTGACACACACATTGACACACTCCTACTCTATAGTTCATAATATTCAGACTTGGCATAAACAGCAATCTGACCAGCCTAGTGTAATGTGTATTTTTGAAGCTCTAATTTAATCTTATGTATCGTTTCACACAGGTATTGTATCTGATGGATAGATTTAATGTCAGTGATGAATTTTATCATGAGCTGTCCATGTTTCTACCTGCAACACCACGGTCCTATCAAATAAAGAAAGTTCGAACACAGCAGAACAAATCATTAAAGACCAGAATTCACCGCGTACCCACACCACATCATGGTGTATATTGTTCTATAAAGGAGAGGTTATGTGATGAAATAGAACAGCTAGTAAGCAACATTTGAACTATATGGCTGTTTTTTACTATACAACATGCTGCATTCCATGCATATGTTTTGTTAGGTGGAACTAAATCCAGATTGGAGACAAGAAGTGATTCGAGTAAAATTGAGTGGAGATGGTGCAAAGTTCAGCAGATGCTCCAGCTTTTTTCAGTTGTCGTTTTCTTTACTTAACCTCCAACAACGTGTATTGTCACCACAAGGTTTGCATTGTACAAGGTTGCTATAAGTGATGTTCATATTATTCTCCATAGATAACCACACAATAGCAGTGGTGAACATGCCAGAGAAGTACGATCTCCTAGAAGCAGCACTT
Organism: Ephydatia muelleri; assembly: GCA_013339895.1. Lineage (NCBI taxonomy): Eukaryota > Metazoa > Porifera > Demospongiae > Spongillida > Spongillidae > Ephydatia > Ephydatia muelleri. The sequence continues at coordinate 4,154,167 of JABACO010000002.1, read as the reverse complement.
GATCCTGTCCTCTCAGAGATCAAAGAACTAATGGCCTTGAAAGTGGTACAAGTTGGCGGGAAGAGTTACGAATTGGAGTTCTATTTAGGAGGAGATCTGAAGGTAATGAGCCTACACTTATAATGTTATCACTAACATTTTCATTACGATCGAATTATAGTTTTTGCTACTATTTTTGGGGTTTGCCCAGGCCAACTCTAAGTATTCCTGCATTTGGTGTCTGGTACCGTCAAGTGATCGGTATGGTTAAATACTACATCTTTGGTTGCATACATGTACTAATCTAATGCATACTAGTTTTGTGCACATCTTATCCACTGTATTTTGCAGTTGGGACACTTCCAAACTGCATCCATCAAGGTCAATTGAGGACATCGAAGCTTGTGCCGCTACCAATGAGTACAGTGTCAAGTACCCACCACTCCTATCTATTGACCTAGACCATGTCGTGCCTGATGAGCTTCACCTGTTCCTACGAATAATGGACATCCTCATTGAAAATCTAATATCATATGCAGTGGAATTGGACATCAGGGCAACCCGAAAGCAGACAGACCTCCTTCAGGGAGCAACACTTAAAAAGGTGCAGGCAAGTATCCAGTCTTGTGGTGTGTCCTTCCAGATCTGGAAGAAAAAAGAGAAGCCAGGAGAGCTTGACTGGACGTCTCTTGGAGGTGCACAAAAACGAAAGGTCCTATCGTTACTGCCAGCACAATTTCCTAATATCCTTCCTCCTGAAACCTGTCAACGTGTAGCTCAATTGTGGAAGGTATATGCACTATGCTTGTGATGCACAGCACCTGTTATAGACATGTACATATTATTTTCTAGGACTTTGAGGAGACATACAGTGCCATAAGTAGCTGGACACCTGACAGTACGGTCATTGAGACAAAGGTGGGGTTAAATCACAAATAATGATTCTAATTTAGTAGATACATGTGCTAATTCATTCAGGCAAAGAAATGGATTGCAGATTTTGTAGCCTTATCAGGGATGTCACAGGGCTATCAACGGACTAATGTCACACCGTACATGCATCTCATGGCCATACACATACCGCAGATGGTGGCATTACATGGAAATGTAAAACAGTTCAGCTGCCAAGGTGAATGTAAAATTATGCACATACCTGCAACCTAATCTACCAAGGTGTGTATGAACTTCATCTAGTACCACAGCCGCATTATATTTATTGGGTGGGAGGGAATATACAACTATGTACATAACATGCAGGCCCATAGCCAGGAAGTCTGGCGGGGACGATCAATTTATAGGACTGTGGGGGGAGGGTGATTGACCAATCCCCCCTGGCTACGGGCCTGAGATGTGCATGTATTTGAACAACAGTAACAACTTCATATACCATTCAGCTTTGACTACAATATTGTGCCATACCTACCAACTGGTGAATCCTGTGTACAGAACCTAAGAATTTATTGTATGGCTTTATATGCACATGTACATGTATGACATACTTATTCTACAGGTGTTGAGAAATTAAATGATGTCTCAAAGAGAAGCTACTTCAGCTCCTGTAAATGGAACCCAGCTGAGGAAATCATGCTCACCGAGCAACGCATGGGTATAAATTCTCTTCTCGTCCGAAAAAGAAGAGCATACACAAAACAAGATCATAAATACTGGAGCCAAAGAATAATACAAACTAGGAAGCAGCGACGTACATGTATTTAATGATGGATTTGCACTACATGCTCAAGTATATGAGGTTTAGAGTTCTAGAAGTACACGATGTATCTCACATGTCACACGAGTTGGCCCATGTATGGACATTACAATTCTTTGTTCACACTACAATCTAGAGCAAATGTAACGTTCTTCTGAGTGCTGAGGGTTCAATTAATGGAGGTGAGAGACAAATTCTTACCAGCTAGCCAGTAGGGTTGCTGTATATATATGATGCTGGTAAAGTAAATTTCTTTATCAATATGCCGGACTTCAAATAAACTAGTACAGCTCATTCGCATGCTTGCACAACCAGCTTGGACGAAACTCTAGAACCAAAATTCACACTCAGAGACTCAGCTTAATCGCTCAAGGACTTCTGAAATAACACACATGATGTGGCAAAGAGTTTGTAGGAATCGTTTTTCACTGACATCAACTATACCATGGATCGCAAAAGGGACTACAAGATTGTTTTCAATATAGCAACCTACGCTTACGCAGCAAGAATCACTGCTCATAACCAATCGATGGAAACGAGTACCAACCTTACAATAAAGTTACGTACCGTTCAAACAGTCTTATTATAGCACACACATACACACCCCAGGGCAGTGTCCATAATCAGTGCCTGTTAGGAAAGAAAGGCATACAGGTAGTGTCATAGCATGTTACCAGAACCTGGGGGTGATTCATACATGTACATATATATATTGTTTGTAAGCCATCAGTACATAAGCATCTACTTAATAGAAACATCCTGTGTGTGACTTACTAATTCAGTCCACAACACAACATCATGTGTGTGAGAGCAAATGATTTGGTTCAATTGTACGTCTTGTAAGAAGCTGTAGAATGTGAGGGGGTGGGGTGGAGGAGCATAAAAAGAAAGTGGACAGTGAACAGTTATAAAAGTTCATATGTCTTAGCTTTCCCTTCTATACTGTTCTGCATGGATCACAATTTATTTCAAGACTGTTTAAGGAAAGAAATGCTGGGCATAAACAGTCACAGACTTCAGGCATACTGTACTGGCTGTAAATGGATGCATGAGACTCCCAAACATCCCTTATCACACTGAGGTATCCACCCACAGTTACACAATCAGAAGCCACAATGGTTTCAATGGTTGGTGGGTTATCATTGAAATAAATTATGTCATGCTACTTTGACAACATAGATATACATATACACACACAACTACACACCTACAAGCACACACACACACACACATCACTCACAAAACACATACACATGCACATGTGCACACACACACACACACACACACACACACACAATTTCAAAGGACCTCAGTATTATCAGATGAAGGATTAACTGTCATAACCACAAAATTTACATCTCTAAAGAACCACAACTGCAGTAGGGCCATCCTAGTTCATCCATCGGTGAGATATGGGGTGGGGAGAGAGGGGAGAGAGGGAGGGAGGGAAGGAGGAGGAGGGGAGGGAGAAGGGGAGGGAGGAGGGAAAGGGGGAAATTTTACAGAGAAGAGGAAGGTGTGGGGAAAGGAGACTGAGGGAGAGGGAGAGTAAATAAAAGACACCATCAAAAACCATATTGCAAGATTGGTAGACTTTTCCACCACAATAACTTTACTAAGATCATTGGTGTAAGGCTTACTTGCACTTCAACCTAGTCATCACACTTGATGGAATGGGACAGGGCCAGGAGGACATTGACCATGTCCTTTAGGGTGGAGTGTTGATTGCCCTCTTCCAGGGTGTTCAGCTGTTGTACCTCCCTGGGTTTCCTGCAAGACCTCAGCTGCCTTGTCTCTATGGCAATGGGATATTTCCTGTCCCTCAAGACTGCAGTGATTGGAGAAATGTTTCAAGGGCTGGACTGGCATGGCAGGAACAGACAGCACATCATCATAGTACAGTATGGACATAGAGTACTTGGGAAGGGAATGGAATTGGGTAGCCTCGTGATGAGGTTGTGACTGCTGCAGGGATGAATTATGATACAGGAACAGAGGACTGGATACCCCCATCACCACTGCCACTCAAGCTCCCTAAATCAGAGGGGTGATAGGCAGTGTCTGGGAGAAGGAGGAGAGGTGACTGGCTGGACTGAACCCCAGGAGATTTGTGCCAGTCTTGTTACTTGAGGCTGGGGACCTTGGCTTTTAGGTGGTGTCATTGAGTCCCTTACAGAGGTGGGTGGTGTTGCTTGACTGGAGGTGTGGAAGGTGGGAGGGTGGAAGTGGCTATCATAACTGTCCTGGCTCAAGAAGCAGGTCTTGTTGTGACTAGGGTTCACTGCTGAGGCCAGCAAGCTGGCCGGCTTGTTGTCCTTCCCAGAGCCTTAACCTCACTTCAGCCCACTGGTGCTTAGGACTCTATACAACATCACCATTGTCTACCATTGACTAGAAGCAGTTAACAAACTAGCAACCTCCAGTCATGACGGTAGGATCTCTGGTGCCAGTGGGACTTCCCAATTAGGAAGAGTACCCACTTAAGTAAAACAACATCAAACTCATAGGGTTCCCCCATTACCACACAAATTTCCAGTCCACACACATTCTAAATAACGCCCACTACATTTTAAATCATTCGATGGATACAATTCACCCACCTCTATTGCCCAAAAGTCTATCCTTGTCCTCTGTTGCTATTGGTATCCGCGCGCGTATGCTGACGTACGTCGCGTCCGACGGTACCAGAGAGCAGTTAATACCATAATGACGAATTCTATATCCTGGGTACGAGACAGCTCTCGGACACGTTTTGCTTATCAAATTTTTAACTATATGTTTCAAAAATGGCTAGCCAATTCTATGAGGTGGAGAGAATCGTGGCATCGCGGAAAAAGGTAATTGCTTATTTGCATACATATTACCTACCTTTGTGGTTTTATGCAGGGTACAAAATTGGAGTATTTAGTTCTATGGACGGACTATCCAAAGGAACAGGCATCTTGGGTGCGACATAAAGATGTCACTCCTGCCCTCCTACGGTACACTTAATGTACATGCATATTATTATTTGTATACTACTATGCAAACTTTACAGGTCGTTCGTAAACCCAACGCCGTCCATTCGTGTTGTGTTGGACTGTGTTAGTGTATTCATGCATCATGTTGGCAGTTCCTTATCGGCAGGCACGATAAGGAGAAATCAACTGAGAATCGACATGCCAAGTGACGTCTTCCGTTTCTTATTTGATGGCAAAGGAAAATCAGTAGGCCAAGGATATAAAGAATATGAGCTGTGCGAATTTGATGATAAGTACTTCACCAATGACTGGTATGCTAGTTATGATGCCAATGGTGACGGCTGTGCTATTGACTTTCCCTTAAGAATGAAAAGTAGTGTTAGTTGGTCAAGAAGCCAACGTTTTATGAAGAACAAAGAACTGGTTAAAAAAATATATTTTGAACGAGTGTACATTTATGTTGTTAAAAAACGTATCTAGCATGTGTATATATCTCTTTGTGAACGATGTAGTACAGTAGTACATTAAATTATGTTTACATACTTGACACATGCGCAAATAAGATAATGAGACGCAGGTGAGGGTCAGCCTAGTCTCCTCCCTTTGTGTAGTAACATGCACTTGCATAATATTTTTTAATGCTGGAGTCCCAAATCTAATCATTCAATGGTGGGGTGAGGGGGAGGGAGGAGAGTAGTGAGAGTGGAGCAGAAAACACTAGTGTAGAGGGACTGAGACTGAAGGAGAGATAAGGGTGCAAGGTCATTGTTTGAGGTTGCCAAACCAAAGTACATGTATGGATGAGACCTTTCCTAGTTTTTATTACAAGCTATAAGAGTTCTATCTATGATGGATGTGTGCTTCATGGGAGAAGATATGCTAGTTGCCTACTCGATTTGACCTGTCCAGCTGAATGGCATTACTCACTGTCGATGTTTCTGGTCTGTATTGTATAAATGTCATTGGAATAGCTGACTGCTAGTTTAAATGACTTGGGACCATAAAATTTAGCACACACATGTGCATAGTTCTGAAAGAACTTAAGTCCTTGGACAGGATGAATTGTGATTCCAGTTTGCAGAATGCAGCAGTTGCTTGTAACATACCACCCGAACCTCTGAGCATGTGTGTGTGTGTGTGTGTGTGTGTGTGTGTGTGTGTGTGTGTGTGTGTAACATCTTTTGAAGTACTGTATCCCACCATCCATGAATTCTATTGTGATAAAACTTGGCAGGCTTCACTACAAAGATATCTGTACATAGGGCACATGCAGTGAACAAAGTCATGGGATTGGCAAAGTTTCCAGAAGGATTAAATACCTACATATACTTGTAAAAGCAGTTACACATGTACAGGGTGAGGTATGTATTATACATGTATATGACTTCAGTGTTACTAGAAAGGTATGTCCACAGGTAGAATGTCTATCAGGCCACCTTTTCTTTAGTAATGCAAACGCAAAAGCAGGTGGGATAGAGTATACCAGTACATGTATATATTGACAGGTCAGACTTGCAACCACAGCAGTTGCAAAGGGCTGGCCTGTGGTTTTGTTGCATCACAGTAATGTGGGTTTTGCTAAAACCACTATTTGGAGATAAAAGAAACCATGTAGACTGTAAGGCTCTGGGCTTATTTACCTGCATCTGGTTGCCAGAGCATTTATTACACTATTTTCATGCATGTACATACAGTTCTCTTCAGGGAACAAAACAAAGCATCATGTAAATCTTATACTGGTTCCCAATATCAAAAAACTGACAAGTGAAGTACACACACTCACTATCATAAACTCCTGCTTATCCTGTGAACCATATTTGTGGCTAGATGTTGAAATCCATATCATATAGTCAATTTGAAAACTGTGAGACAATCTCATACAGATATGGGGTCAAGATTGTCAACCTGACAATCACAAATGCATGGCCCATTTAGAGGAGCAACCCAATTAGACTCTATGGACACATACATGCCCAACACAAACACACATACTCACACACTATATATGCCACTCACACAGCATACTACACACACATATACCACACAAAAATATACATACAAAAACAAGTTCATAAGCATGTGCACAAGGGAACTGGTGGGAACACTGAAAATAAGTGCACGTGTTGGTTATAGCGCTTAAATTTTTCTACCAAATGCAATGGAGGTAAAGTGGCTGGGAGAAATGGGTTTGAAAGGACATACACACAGTACACAAACACTCACCAAACACACTGTTCATGCACCCAACATGTGTGTACACACTATACACATGCACACACATGCATAAGACCAACCACACATAAGCAAACTCATCCCATATGCAACATAAACATACTACAAAAACACACATTTATTGTACACGCATACCTAATGTGCATGTCATTGGAAAATGCTATCCTCTCCCCCCAAAGAAGCAACATGGTTCCCCCCCTCCCCCCCCCCCCCCCCCCCCCCCCTTCACCCGCAGGACAAAGGAGTGAACATTGATCAAAATAGTGGGTAGTGTGGGAATTACATACGTAGTACATACACACACCCATATGAATACATTTGACTATTTTTTAGGGCGCATTATTCGATCACACTCTTCTGAGTCAGGGAAGCTAATGTTCCATATACGTGGGTCTGTGTCGGGCGGGATGTACAGGTGTTTGTGACGGCACACTAGTTTGAGATGCTCACGCTGGTCTCTATGGATACCACCCCCAGCTGAAAACCACTGGAGACAAGAGAATATTGAGGCGAGGAGGGAGAAAGGAGGAGGAAGAGTAGAGTCAAGATGTGTTAGTTTGGGACATACCTTCTGGCAATCTGGGCAAGCTTTGGCATCCAGCTTGTCGCGGTCTGCTTTTTTACGAATAGGCACATCAAATTTGTACGTAGGCAAACCGGCTGTCTTGGCAAGCTTTTTAGCATACCTACAGCAATCATAATATGTGTGAGGATCACTTCATATTTCACTGTGACCCCATCAATCACTTCACTCACTCATATTGTAAATCCCTTTCATTTTTGATTCGTGTATTCTCTCTCTCTTCTTCTTGTTCTTTCTCTTGCTCTATTCTTTCCTCTTCAAGCTCGTCCCCCCCTTGAAGGTTCTGCTGTTGGGATCTCCCCTCCTCTTCTTCTGCAAAGAAATCTGGGCTTTCCCACTGCTGCTTGGAGGGTAGGACTACCGCTTGGTCTTCTTCCCTCTCACCCCTGTCCTCCTTATTAGAACCAAAGAAGATATTGTTTCTAGGGCTGGATAGGATGACATCCACTGGTCTGACCACAGGGGTCAGCGGCACAATGTTAGGTGAATCCAGGCTAAGAGACCCATCAGGTAGAACCTGTGTCAACGTGGTCTGCTTCAGACCCCTCCTCCTATTTCTACTCCACGTCTCCTCATCACGAGTGTGTGTCTGATCCACGCTGGTACCCAGTCCTGAGTCGTTGGGCTGGGGGCTGAGGCAGCTGGAACCCAGTCCTGTGTCGTTGGGGTGGGGGCTGAGGCAGCTGGTACCCAGTCCTGTGTCGTTGGGCTGTTCTGTTAAGTTTCTCTTCAACTCATGTTTGCTGCTTTCAATTATGGGGGAAAGGGGTGGGGTTTCCGTTGTGTCCAACAAGCATTGCGAATCGGTCAGTGGTATTCCCTCCACCTGAGGGATGCACTGAATTGGAGAGAGAGCCAAGCTACTGGAATGCTGGAGTGTACCAAAGGGTGGCACAATGAAGGTGGAAACTGCATTGAAACAGTCCTTATGACTAGAGTAATGGGGCAGTGAGGCCTGTGTTGAAGTCAGCAAACGTAGTGGCAACTTGACAATGGAGCATGTTAAAGAGCTGGTGCTGTTCTCGTAGTCTGAATCATGCAGTATCACATTATCAAATGAAAGTCCTTCATTTCTGTCTTCTGGAAGCTTTGCTTTGAAGCTTGTCAGAGGCAATGCTGCACTGCTATTTTCCTGCATGTCACATGCAAGGCATGTGACATCAGATGTAAAGTCAGTTGCTCCTGCTGAGGCTTTGGAAGCAAGATCACAAGCTTCTCCTGCCACACACCCTTTACTAATGTGTCTCCTTCCCTGATCAGACCTTGCCTCCATGTAGTGCATCTTCTTTGGGGAGGAATTGGTTAGCTGAAGAACTCTCTTCCCCTTTGATGCAGCCACGCCTTCCAACAACCTCTGCGCCGGGATGTAGTCCTCATTAACCACATCACCACCGTCCTCTTCTGAGTAGAGACCTGTTGACGATGAACTGGAGAAGAGGCTGATGGTTGCATTGCATTTGGTCTGGAGAGGTAGCTCTTTGTTTCTCATTTCCATGGCTTCACGCTCTCTTAGAAGTGTTTCAATTTGTTTCCTCAAAGCTTCATTTTCTCTCTTATGTGCTTCACGTATTATTTCAATTTCTTGTCTGAGTGTTTCGATATCCATTTTAAGTGCCGCTACACACCAAAACATTAGGGTAATTGGTACGGCTGAAATCGGCTATAAAATCATGGACTCACACTGATTCTCCTGCAGCGCACGCAAGCACGTCGCATGAAGATGCATAGCATGCTGAAAAGAGTTCATCTTTTGGAGTTAAAAAAAAAACTGGTTCCCAGACTTGCAGATTTATTTATTGCTATCGTGAGAATATGGTTACCGTAGGAGATTACTGCTTCGTACCTTGACCCAACCAAGCAATCCAGTATGACCGTTCTGGATCCTTTCTTTAACAGATGTAAGCTGCTAGTTATAGCTTACCAGAACATGCAATGTGCACTGGCGTACGCGTAGCACACAACCACATCAATCGCTAACGCAGTAAGTCAAACGTTCCGTCTATCAATCGCTAACGCAGTAAGTCAAACGTTTTACAACGTTTGACTTACTGCGTTAGCGATTGATGTAGACGGACCTGCATGCTACGCGTACGCCAGTGCACATTGCATGTTACAAACCTAGTCTCGTACCCAGACCCACATGACGTAACGATTATCGCTGTACAGTATAATCTACGTAGATTACCGTAGTTCGTCAACGCTTTGCACGATATTGCTTAGGTTCGTTTTTCAGTGATTCGTATGAGCCAAGAACGTGTAATTCGTTTAGCGGAAAATCCTGGCTAAGCTATTCTCGTGCGCATAAGTGGTACCGCCCACCGCATTCCAGATTAAAAGCATTATGTACGTTCAATGGTTCGTCTGATGATATTTCTTGGTTTTCATGTTTTCGTGCGAGAGTGGAAACGAACAAAAAAACGAAAATGGACTGAAAATACAGTATACTGTTAACAGCGATAATCGCGTCATGTGGGTCTGGGTACGAAACTAGCTAACAGCATCCAGAACGGATTGCTTGGTTGGGTCTGGGTACGAAGTCTATGAGACCCGCCTCTTTTGTCGGGTCTGGGTACGACGCCGAATGTGTACGCTCCATTAGCCCCACCCTTACGATGGAAGTTAACTTGAATATTGAAAGTTAGCGGTTAAATGTATTACGTAATGACCGCTAGAAGTAACGGTTGTAATTAGTTTTTCTTTGAAAATTTTTACTGCTTTTGCTTTCAATGCAACGAACACAAAATATATATCAAAATGATGCGCCGAATTTTCCCTATCGAGTGGTTCAATCAGATTTTTTATATGATTTGAAATAGAAAAGTGTCCTCTCAATGTATTGCGATTTCTGGATATGGTTTGCTTCATCTCTAACCATGGATATTATATGACCTCGCTGTCTGTTCGGGGAATCGTTCCACTACCTTCGAGTGCAAGTTCTATGGTATACTCTGCAACGGCGTTCTTACTTGTAAATGAGCGCAACGCAGTGTTACAAGTATTCCTGTCCACAGTGAGTATGAATGAAACTAGCCCTGTCATCAATGGTGTAGCAATTGCATAGATAATCCACAGTGGGAACGCGTTTCCGGTCCCAACCAACTGGATAATCCGAAGAATTAGTGAGAGAGAATTGACAAATACGAACCCCAAGACGAGAAATAAAACGGAAACCACTTCTTTCATCATCATTTTCTTCTTGTTACTTGTAAGGTGATCGTGGGTAAGGTCCCACTCTCGTCGCCTTCGGATCACAATTGCTACGATAATAATGTATGAAACGATCACTGCCAGGGACACAAGACTGGCAGGGACGAGCCATATCACGGTATGGAAGACAAGGGCTAATGTAAAAGTGCTGCAGTCTTCCAAAATTATACGCATCGTACACCACGCCCAGTCTGCTGATTGACCATAAGTCAGATGGATGAACGGAATCCAGTTAAAAGATAAAGGAAAAACGAATATCAACAGTAGCCAGAACCTGTGTACACATGTGCTGTTGTTGTTTCGCTCTAGGACCTCTGCTAATAGGCTGTATCCTATCGCGAAAGCTGACAAAATGTTTGTCCAGCTGGCGTATTCATCCATAAATCCGCTTGCCATACAGAAGGCCTTTGTGCCGTTGTTTTCGACAAAGTAGTCCACCCGATTTAACGCCTTGGTGACTCCATTCAGTGCACCCGATATACTAAAATACAAAACGATCCGATGAAATTGAAACGCATATTTCTGAGACGCAACGTTGATGACGATAGCGATAAGACAAAGAACGAAGGAGACCACTGCCGAAGCTGCTCTGATGGCGGCTACTGTCTTGAAATTGATAGAGGCGAATTCCATGCAACTTTGATTGGTCTCGTTAGGCCACATCTTTCCAATTATTTAAGCTACAGCTGTATTCACTGCGTGGGTCTGTTTAGTACAACTCTGACTCCTTATTTGAGAGGAGTGCATGCCCTTATTGTAATTAGAGCGTTGTGAATTCGAGATTCATCCCTAGAAGGATAAACGACACTGCACTTCCCCCGCGCCCGCTTCACGCTGCTAACTGGCTCGACCCCGCCAAATCTCTTGCACATCCTCTGCATCATTCGTGCAAGGCGTGTCTTCTTTCTCCCCCCCCCCCCCCCCCCCCCCCCCCCCCCCCCCCCCTATTCCAGGTTGTTGGCTCAATCTCAGTGGGAAGTCTTTCCATATAGTATATCGTATAGACCTTATGCCACACGCATAAATGAATAATTATCATCACGTGATCAGCGTGTGACTTCTCTATGACTCACCGTTTTACGAGGTAAATGAGAGTACTGTTCGGTTGGAAATGATCTAAACATGCTTAAAACCTTCAACAACGAAGATGTATGTTCGATCTCTGTGCAGCGTGGCGCTCTGAGTTTTGATCGCCGCCGTACGCAATGTAATAGCTTGTTTTCCCTCTGATAGTCTGCCGAAGCGGTAAAAAAAAAGAGCTTTAAAACAGCATGGTTATTTATCGCGCGTAGATTGCGCCAAAAACCATTTCTTACTTTATCTGTACTTAGCGAACAGGCATATATTCAAGTTGTTGTGGTGTGACAGGGTAAACTGTGCTCCCTTTTGCACCTCGTGCTCTTACATCTATTAATAAAGAAGAGTAAAATAGGTTACTTGGAAGGTTCTAATTTGCGCATCTTCTTACAGCATGTTTGAATTACGTTCTGTTGCAGAGTTATTCATATTTAACTTCCATCGATGCCCCGAAAAGTTACACTTGAAAGACCAAAGAAGACCATCCGATAAAATTATTACAATGTGGTATTTTAGAAAATCTGATCCCTGGTGACATCATATTAGCTGATCATGGCTTCACTATAGAAGACTCAGTGGGTCTTTATTGTGCTCAAGTTGTTGTTCCTCCATTTACTAAAGGCAAAAAACAACTCAGCAGGCATGAGGTAGAGGGAAATATTACATGTGAGGATTCATGTTGAACGTGTTATTTTACTCCTAAAAGCTAAGTATACAATTCTGAAGGGAGTCATTCCAATATCACTACTAAAGAACAACTCTAATGATATTTGTACAATCGATTGTATGCTAACTGTGTGTTCTGCATTATGTAATATGTGTAAATCAGTTGTACAATTCAATTAATACATGCATGCATATCATACATGAGTCATTACTTTTTAAATTGCTGTTCCCAATCAGGACAATACCATTTTCCTCTCGGAACCAACTCCATTTTTAAACATGCCATATGATACCACTCAATTGGACAGGCAGGATTGTCGCAGCCAATCATAGGCTTACCAGTCTCCTCTGATTTTCTACAATAGCACCACACTTCTTCAGTTATTTGTTCCTCCTCTGCTGGAGATGATTTTATGTTGGTACATGATGTTAATTCTTGCTTTGAGTACCACTTTCCTATAAGCTCTGGAAGAATAACTCTGAGGTAAAATGGTTGCACTTTCGCCACTACACCATGAAAAAATTCAACACATGGTTCTATACGTTCAATGTGGATTTCTTTTGGTGTCCATACTGCAAAGTGTGCAAATTGTGCTTGACACAAAAATATTTGGGTTTGCACTTGATAGAAGTATGAGTGTTCCTTTTTTAAGCACATGCTATCTGCTGCATATTCTAGATGATCCAAGGCAGATTCCTGGAGAGTAAAAGAATATGGGCATTTCAACTCTACCACACCCTTACCACAGCACTCACACATAGTTACTGCATCTGGGGATGCTCCAAGGTGTGGGTATTGTGTATTAATAACAAGGCCACTCACTGATATGGAAAAGTTACCATGTTGGGCTTTCATTACTACCTTGAACTGCTCCCTTGCTGCACATTCATTTTCAGTGCCCCACCTAGATGTGTATAGGAGATAAAACAACACTAATAGATTCAGCATACCTTGTAGCACAGCTTATAAATTTTACATTTTGAGGATAGCATGTGGCATTAATAAAACTCATCGATGGACTGCCAGGAGGTGAATGTGCTGCTTGTCTTGTTTTGGATGCAGTGATTCTGCCTGCTCTGTGACTATACCACTACCTAGACTTTGCCTGCTCCCTTGTTTCTCTCTCTAAGTGGGCTGGCTGCCTGTTCTGAAGTAATAAACAATGAGCAGAAGATCTTTTCGCATTCATTTAGGAGATCTGCATCCATGTCTTCTGGTTTTGCAAAATCCAGCATAATTGGTGGCAATGATGAACTGCTGTTGAATGTTTCAGAATAGCCAGGAATGATGGACAAAATAGCAGCTTTTGGATTTGCAACATGAAGTCTTGCATAGAATTCATTCATTTCTATATGTGGTGTACATCAATCCTTTTTGCAGCATCATGTTGTTCTAAGTGCTGTGAATCAGAACATTGAAAAGCTGCATGTAAAGTATTTAAAGGATTGATGTCATTAATAGTGGCAAATGAGGCCTGGGAGTATATAAAAAAAAAAAACTGTGAACAGCCATAATCAAAAGCAGTTAACTCACATTAGTCCGTGAAGGTTCCATCCATTTGCATAGAAAAGAGGTACAAGCCACTTCATTTCGCAACTTTGTCTTTGTCATTACAGCGTACAACAATGCTGCAATATGAGAACAGGCTTCTCCTGTTCCCGCCATGCAATTGCAATGGGCACAAGTGATTTCTCCGTTATAACGGACACCAATCCATGGTCTCAAAGGTGGAAAGCTTCTTTTCTGACCATGCTGAACCTAAGAGACTGATGAAAAAGTGCTACATTGAAGGCAATGTAGCTAAAATTTAATATGATACCTTTGCTAGAACAAGGCATGGTTCGCTGTTGAGTTGCATCAGTTTCATGTCACTTACATAGCCCGCTGAAAAGTAAGCCCAAGCCTCAGTACTTTTATAAGCTTTCAACGCTTATTTTGTATATGGACTTGGTGAGTGGATCGCTTATGTCGGGGAAATCCACTGCTGGCCACGTTTCTGGATCCACTACGAAGGATCCCTCGGAGCGACATACGGATCGCCCGTTAAGCCCAATAGCTTGAGCTTCTCTGTGTAGCGCTGCTTCCCCACAGCATCTAGCGGCTTGTAAGCCTCGGATTCTTCAGCACACATTGTAGCTTTTAGAAACCGCACGATTGTATGTCACATGACAGACACGTCCTAATTTATTCAATTATGCGTGTGCATAAGGTCTATAAGCAAGGTAGGGAGGGATGAATATAATGAGCACACTACACAATATTAAATCAATAAATAAAAAGGAACCAAAGGGATGTTTGAGTCGTATACGTTCCTTATGCACAAGATGAAAGCATGAATGATGTAGCAAACGATAATGTTGCTCGTAGCCAGCTGATATTATGGTTTTACTTGTTTAACAGTCATCGGCACCATTGCCGTCAGAAACATTGGGCTATTCCATAATATAATTGTAAACCCCTACTGATGACTAATATCAAGGTATCCACCCAGGACATAAAGCCTCTACACCCTACCCCCCCCCTAGAACAATTATTTTGGACCCCCTCTGGACACACTTCCCTGTACATTACCATTGAACCCCCTCTGGACACATCCTGATGTAGGATACCATTACCTTTGAAACCCATCCAGACACATCTCACTGTGCGACACCCCTAGGACATTGCCATCATTGCCATTGGACCCCCCTCTGGACACATCTTACTGCAATAGAACATCCCCTTAGGACATTACCATTGGACCCCTCTGGACAACTTTTTTGGTCATCAGTAGGGGTGTACAATTATTTTATGGAATAGTCCATTTATATTTGAATGGCCGTGTAGTTTGTTTAACTGGTTTCCATTTCCACTGTGTCAAAGGGAATAATAAAATACTGTGTGTGTGATGGGATTAGCCAAGCTCTTTGTAATCATGCACGCCGTGTGTTTAGGGAGGTACCAAACTCCTTCTATCTCGCTCGAGCGCAATCTCAATTCCCCATGGATATACCAGTATCATAAAAATAATGTGATAAAATTGCGTCACTTTTGAATCGCAACAGCTTCCCAACGGTTAACGCTATCGGCTTACTATTGTCAGTACTTCATACTACACCATTTCACTATGTGCGACTATATTTTGGTGTATTGAACAAGCACGACGTTACGAGGACCGATACCTCCACGGGGTTCAAAATCGCCACATCCGTTCAAATAACTTCAAATTTGGAATATAAGTAGTCGAGTCATAATCTCCTTTGAGACATGGCTATACTGTGCATAAGTAAATGTAGCCCAGTAGTTATTCCTGCGTAGAATGTACTTACATCAAGATCAATTAGTCCATTCTACATTATACATTTGCACTCACACACACACACACACACACACACACACACACACACACACACACACACACACACACACACATACACACACTGCGTACACACACACATACACACACTGCGTACACACACACATAAACACACACACACACACACATAAACATACACACACATAAACACACACATGATCACACACACAAAAAACACTATGCAATACGGCACGCTGAATGGTTTTAAGTTCCTACACACACATCACCATTCCTATTTGGCACAACTCGCTCTTTGTCCTTTACGATGAGCACTCTTAGCTTTGTACTGTGTGAAATGAATTTGCAGCTCACTCAGAATACATGAGCATGCCCTCATGGTGACTCTCACACTCATATGCACAGGCATCTATTGTGTACCTGAACCTGTATAAAATCTTGTTGTATATTCTTTGCGCACAAGCACACACACACACACACACACACACACACACACCACCTTACACTATACACTATTTTGCATGTGGCAAAAAAAATTACTCTATCACACACACACATGCACACACATATCGTCTGTCGCTCTGAATGTGTTCTCCGTACAACATGTGCATGTAGCTATAGCAATATATAGTGTCCCATTCAATGAACATACATCGGTCCCCATAGGAGTGGTCCTCTGCATGCATGTACATTCAATTGGTCCCCGTAGGGCTTTTTTTAACTGGAGTCCAGTGTCCCGTTCAACTGTCCTCTGTGTACACATGTTGTACACTAGCACACATCCACACACACAATAATATGTGCCAAAGAATAACCCTATGTAATATGGACGTGCGTGTGCACACTCACATCATGCACACTTCTCTACATAATTCTTGCTAAACTTATCATCATTCCTGTTATTGGCTTTTGTACCAAGGCTTTCAGTGAATTTGAGTTCTTATTTCTCCCCAGTTTTCACAAAGAGTATGTGTACATGAATGCACATGTACACACTTGTGCACACATGTGTATTAATTTTGCAACATGACCTGTACACTGGTACACCATATTCTTTTTCATAACGCATGCATACATACATAAGCTCCTGTAGGCCTGCAGTACCCTTGCATTTTTTTAATTGGAAGCTGGACAGAAACCACTCCACAAGCATGGAAAGGTGTATTTAACCCTATGCAATGATACAGGGAGACACACTGAATAGATCCATGGCCTCATGAGCTATTCAATAGAATAGTACTGTGGGCCTATGGGATACTACTTACATGTACCTATGTGCAGTGTAGTTATATTTCAAGAGAGGGCCCTATGTTACACATTGACTGTCCCTTTAAACATGTTCTCTGTACATGCATACCATTCCTTTGAACAGTTCATGAGGTCACTGATTTTATTCACAAGCCTTAATTCTCTCACGTTGCATGAAATTTAGAGAGAACAAGTCAAAAGGGAGCTCACATGCATGGAGGTGAGCTGTCAACCACATGCAGTGATACAGAGGAGTTCACAAGCCCAGTCTGAATTGGGTACAGATATTAAGAATCGAATCAGTGCCTTTCAATGGAATAAAATGCATGTGCATTGCAAAGAACAAGTGAGACCTTATATATAGTGCAATGCGTGTGCTGTATGTACATGTGTGTGCATTGGCCTAGTGTTATCATTAGATATGTTTAATGTTTGCCAGTGTGGAAGTGGTGTGTGTGGGGGTGTGTGCGTTTGCAAGTGTACATGAGTGTCTGTGTGTGTTGTGCACAAGATTCCATTTATGAAAAAAGCATGTGTACTGTACTTCATGTGCTCAATGTCAGCACTGTGCTTGTGCAAATCAGCTAAACATATTTTCGCATCGACAAATGGTGTACAATTAAGTGTTGAAAATAGGAGTAGTGATTCATTTTTCAAGTAAAATTAATATAATATCTGTGGAGCAATTTTCGTGAAAGCTGTCTGAGCAGTATTGTTTTGTATATAGTTCACATGAACACAGTTGGGGTTGTGGGGTGCGGTGGGGTGAGAAAATGTACAGGTAGAGGGTGTGTGTGGGATGTATATAGAAATGAAAGTCTACATTTTGGCATGTATATATACGTTATTTCAGAGTGTCGATTGCTTTGAGAGTATCTCAGTTGTCAGGGTGTCTGTTTTCTTTTTATCACCACAGCTGAACGCCATCCGCCGAATGTCGGAGTGGAGGATGAGTATGGAGAGCGCTGTGAGTGGGTAGCTGAGGTCGCCGATGTATTGACCTATCACCACCAGTTCATCAAGCGTCTCCTGTTGCTCCGTTTCACTTAGCTCCTTTCCCAAAAAGTAAACCACTAAGCCTGGTACTCTCAGTGCCACGTAGCATATGATGTTAACGATGTTCAGCATCCCCACTGACCTGGCCGCGGAGTTGCCCGCCGTATGCACCGTGCTATTCTTCGTTTTTAAGCACGCGAGTACCGAAAACGTCACTGTTATTATTAGGGGAATGATGAAGCCAACTACTAAGAGGAAATTGTCTGAGATCATGACGATTTCTCCCTCCTGCGTGCAGAAGGGTCCCCAAATCTCCCTATACGTACCATTAAATCTGATGCAGTGTACAGCAAAGGAACAGACGACAAGAAATAATAGAACACTGCAAACCAATTTTATGGTGATATGGAATTTGAAGTAGAGCATTGCAAACTGCACTGCCGATATCAGTGTTATGGTACTCAATATGGTCGTGTGCATTCCGTAATTCAGCAAAAATCGGAAAGGGCTTGTTAGATATGGACTGGAGCAGTTTCCATACACTGGTACATTTGCAATGGTGCCTGCGTCAGTCACGATGCTGATAAGGGGACCTGTGAAGCACAGGACTGCCACTACTACGTACAGGAGAATGACGGGTTTAACCCCGGATTTCTTCATAATACGGTAGATATAGTAGAGAACCACAGGCACGATCAACAGAGAGGGAATCACCACGATCACAAGGTGAATAATCCCTAGAGCCACGTACACTTGAGCTGAGTGTTCATGTGAAGAGTATAGTAGACTACCAACGGTATGGTTATCGAACTCCATCTTTCTCGTGCACAGTACTGTAATTACTTTACAATGCCCAACGTCAAGATCTGAAATGCATACACATAACTTTCAACAACGCTTACCTGAAAAAAGCGTCAACTTGGCAAGTTGCAAAAAGAGTGGGGTCAGTCGTATTCGAGCGCTGAACAATTCTAAAGTTTGATTTCCTGTTTTCTAGCTCTGTTGTAACCACAAACCACCCGATCTATTACGTGAGAAACCCATAAATACTTGTGTAAGCTTGAGGCTTCCGTAGTTCTCACGTGGCCTACAGTATACGCCCCAAAATGTTGCCTTATGCAACAAACCCTTAAAACCATACAACTAATGCACGTGCGAAACACAAAGCACAAATCACGTGGCATCTCGAATAGCACTGTTGACTTGCCGCAGTTGCAAATGTGCATATCTGCCTTACAAATTCAATGCTTTACCTGTCCAGGGGAAAGGAATTCCTTCAACTAGGAGAGATTCGTAGCCTCCTCCCCTCATGTGCCGGAGTGATGGCAACTGCAAGCTGTACTACACGTCACAAAAAGGATACACATCCTTGCAATTGGTATGAGCAATCCTTTAGTTATAACCCATTCACCTCACAAGCCTAACATAAATTACTGGGTTGCTGAAAGGGAGTGTCAGTAGAGAGATGTTTTGGCCCAATAGTAGGCACTGAAGCTATCGATGCAAACTCCCTATGAAATGATGATATGTACTGCTCTGAATATGATGGGCTTGCAAGTACACTGAAAACATGGGAAAGTACTTTTCATGGTCATTGGTTTGTCTTGAGGATCCAAGTTGTTCATCGTCATTTTCTTGATCATCTCTGGTGTTTTCATGTTCTTCTCTGAAATCTTCATCACACAAATCCTCTTCTTCAGTGGTTCTTTATAATTTCCTTCATCTTCTTCTTCAGTAGTTTCATCATGATCATTTAATACAATTGCAAATGTACTTGTATTAAGGACTCTGCATCTTGACACCAGCAATTGATTTTGTCCCGTAAGGAAAGATATA
The DNA here is from genome assembly GCA_013339895.1 of Ephydatia muelleri. Taxonomy (NCBI): domain Eukaryota; kingdom Metazoa; phylum Porifera; class Demospongiae; order Spongillida; family Spongillidae; genus Ephydatia; species Ephydatia muelleri. The sequence continues at coordinate 4,134,361 of JABACO010000002.1, read as the reverse complement.
GTACAAATTTATCACAGTATCTGACAGAAAGTAAACATTTTCAATTTTATGATATTGCAAGAAAATGACTGCACATTGGATCAGAAAGATCACTGGCAAAGGATAATCACTATTTTACTATTTAGGAGCCGCTGAAGTCAGCTATTATGGTTATTACCGTTATTACATGAGGTACCCTTCGACTAAAAGGGGTCTTGGCAAGTGCATATATGGCATGAAGTGGACAGATGATGATTACCAAACTTCTGTCAGGGCCCAAAATTGCCAAACCATCTGGATTTACAGGACTATATGTTTAAGCTTTGATGTACTTTAAGCATTTGGTTATTGATGCCATGCCTAATATACTACTTAATGTAGCTCACAGTCATATTTATCACGATATTGATTAATATGGCATTATTCCGGCACATGGGAAACAATGTTGGGATTATAGTTCAGAATACATTCCCATTTTTGGAAACACAATTCCCAATATAGGGATTTATGTTATGTTATATGAAAGAACAGTAATTCCCACGGTTGGGATTATAAACGTTGCTATTTCCCAATACGGGAAAAGCGAACGGTGAGAGAGCATAGCCTGAAAAGAAATGGATCACTGAACGCGAAAAGCATCAAGCGGAGCCAGAAGAGAAACGGGCTGCTAAATGGCAACGGTACTGGGAGAGTCCTGAACCTGGTTGCTTGACGAAAAGAGTGCGATCGGGGAGCCTAAACATACAGTGCATGCAGGGAAGATCAACGAGGCGCGCGCCATTGAAAAAGTATATAGACTTCAGATAAAGTCACCCAAAGCGGTACATGTATGTCATACACGTACATACTCTTACCACAAGCATAGATAGTATAGTAATAGTACTATCTATGCCACAAGACAGCACAGCTGGGATAACTGTGTAGTTGCGTTCTAGCTGTTATGCACAAAAAGGCCTGGTTATATTTTAAAAATTATAACAGAACTTTCTACTCATACACTTCAACCAGATGCAACGAGCTGATAACATATGAGCCTAAACATGCAGACTCATGCAGTTGCAAAAATATCAGTACATGTCAGATACAAAGACAGGAGTAAGTTTTTTTTTTCACTTGTAACATGGCTATTTGTTTTTAGTTTTGCATATTGATGAATTGCAGACAATTTCTGTACAAGGTGTCCTCAACTACCTTTAAATTTAAAAAAGGTATCTATAAACACGTATTGAAATTCAAATGTTCATGAGCCACTTGCAATAGAAATAAAGACACAGCTAAGAAAGACTGGTTAAACCCTATCCCATTTTTAGATTTCTTTTTCTTTTTTTTAACATATCCTGTCGCTCGATAATAAGCATTATTAGTCTTTCAATACATATAATTTTGTGGCCTTCATTATGCCTGTCTGACCTAGTTAAACCTAAGAGTAGACTTTAATATATATGGTCAAATTGTGCAGGACTCAGAAGGCTCCTGTACAATAATGACAAGTCACAATCATCCAAATCTCGTTTTCTGTCATCTGTGCAAAACTTTTATTCATCGCGTGTTTATTAATAAACTTCGTGCCATGTGGCAGTGAAAATTCACAGTCAGATTCAAAACGAAGATCGTCATAGCGCAGGCTTAGATAATAGGCATTTGCATTTGCATTTGCATAGGCATTTGGCACTTCTTCGGGGCACATCTATTAGAGTAACACCGCAACGACGTGAAATCTTGGGGATCAGTTCTGTTATGTTGTATGTGGGCACCTGAGCAACAACAGCATCAATACCATCATGCGTATTTCTGGAGAGTAGGTTCATCTTCTTTTGTTTCCTGCTTCTTTGACTCAGCCACTATCTCTCTTCCAGAACTAAATTGTCATTTTGAAGCTTCAATATTTTTTCATCTTTAAGACTTAACTTGTGCTCTAAATTTTTTCTGCAGAGATAGATGATTAGACTGTTCAACTTGTTCTGCTTTATGAGTCTTTTTAAATCTATTATATCTTTTTTGCAATAACATTAGATCTTTATCAGCAACCTTTAAGTTATCCAACTTAGCTTTCAGCTTTGCTATTTGCAGGTCCTTTTTCTTTATTTTTTCATTCGTCCTCTAGACAAAATTCTTCCTGGCTGTAAAGCAATACTGCTTGCATATTTCTTTCTGTGCTCTGAGTTTATCATTCATGTCTCTTAGCTTTTTACGATGTGTAACACAAGACAAACAATTTGTGCGGGTTGCCATTGAAGATTTTTAAACAGATATCACCTTAACAGTACTTTTATCAAGCTGAACTGCAGGTCTTTCGTCATGCTGAACTGCAGGTCTTTAATCATGCTGAACTGCAGGTCTTTCGTTATGCTGAACTGCAGGTCTTTCATCATGCTGAACTGCAGGTCTTTCATCATGCTGAACTGCAGGTCTTTAATCATGCTGAACTGCAGGGTCTTTCGTTATGCTGAACTGCAGGTCTTTCGATATGCTGAACTGCAGGTCTTTCGATATGCTGAACTGAGGTGTTTTTCATCACGCTGAACTGCAGGTCTTTTGATATGCTGAACTGCAGGTCTGCTAATAATGTAGCTATAAGGATTAGCCCTTTGTAATGGAAATCTTTCATGACATATGCAGGGGCGGATACAGGAATTCTGGAAGGGGGGGGTCCGACATGAATAATTAATAGGGGGAGGGTCCGGAAGGGGGATGTGCCCCCTCCCGCGCGAAGCGCGGAAGCTTTTGACGGATCGTCCTCCCGCACATAATTGGTGACATTCTATAGAAACTTGAAAAGGGCGGCGAATACTGTGCGTGGTTCGGTTTGGGGGACTCTATTCTCAGTGCAACTCATAAACTGCGTATCCTAAATTAATGAGTAATCTCTATTTAACAGACTTATTTTCCTATCATGGCAGATAGCTGTGGAATTAAAATACGTATTTATCGCCATTTCACATTTGACACTGAATGAACTAATAAAACAGTACAATGAATCTATACAATTACTAAAAAATCATTTATTGGTACAGAATACAAGATTGAAACATTTTTCTGTTGTGTTTGCTGATAAAAGCTTCACACACCTCATCAATATCAATATCAACATCACTATGCAAATGCATCAGTGCTAATCCGGCAAAACGCTCAGAACTCATTGTACTTTGTAAATAGGATTTAATACGCCTCAATGCTGAAAAAGACCTTTCTGCTTCACAGCTAGACACAGGTATATATAGTGCAGGCAATAATTAATAGTACTCGTATGTTGGGGAAACATCTTCATCAGCTGCATGGATACAATGTGCCAGATCTGCAGGAATGATGTTATCAAGGGATTCAGATTTTAGTTTCCAAAAACGTTGCCACTGTTTTTATTCAGATAGAAGTGATGAAGCACTAGGTAAATCACGTTCCCAAAACAACAAACATTTTGCAAGCTCTTGTAAATCACTGTGATTAATGTTGGAACTAGATAAAATAAGTGACTACCAACCATACTGTCACGATGAAACTATTGTTTAGTTCTTGCAATCGTTCCATGTGATCCAAGAATGGAATTGCCACATTAATTCTAATAAACTTCAGGATCTGGATTTTCTGGACCTGCATTAGCCCTGTGTTGTTGTCTTCCAGATAGACGTGGAACTGTAAGTACTATGCCTAACTCACTACCAATTCTGCTAGCATCCATAAACCAATCATGAAAATCTTTTTCAATGTTCTCTCTGAAAATTGCAATATCACTGATGACACTGTGTATCAAGTTATAGGCATGCACAATATCCTCATCTTGCGTCTTACCCATATCTGCATGTGTCAAAAAAGATAAATAACTGAAGTATAAAAAAAAAACTCCAGGCCCGTAGCGAGGTAAGTCTGAAAGGGAGGGGGACGGGGGGGTTGGATCGATTTCTAATAGGACTGCGGGGGGGAAGGAGTAGTCTAAGTGGTGTGTGCATGTGGGCCCTCATGCATTCATGCAGCTGCATTCACGTAATGAGATAACGCGATCGGGTGGGTGAAGTCATAACAGGCGTGCGATTCCTGTACGCATTAATTACCTTTTGCTTTCTTTGAAAAGTAATTCAAGATACTTTCCGAGCCCGAGTGAACACGCTTGCTTGCCATAACGCTCTCTAGAATATCACGTGGATGTTGTTAATTGGTTTCGCTAATGAATCAAAGTATTAATCTTATTCATCATCAGGTCTGAGGGGGGGGGGGTCCGGACACCACCGACCCCGCCCCCCCCCCCCCCCCCCCCCCCCTGTATCCGCCACTGCATATGGAATCAAATCTGGATAATTCTTTGGGATCAGTGCTTCTTTTGAAACTGTCTAGGGTTCGAGACACAAGCTTCTTTATTTCACAAGATAAAAAAGAAGAAACTGATGAATCAGAAGCGTTTTGTGAGGTAGAAGGAAGGTGTGAAAGTAGCTCCTTCACAGTTCTGATTCGGCTGGATTCACATGAGCATACGTAAAGTATAGCACGTGTCCATTCAAAAATTCTTTGTTTTCAGGCAACATTGAGAAGTTATCAAGTGGGTGTTGCTTGATAATTCCTGGCTTAGCATTCGGTTTTATCACTTTGCGTCGTTTCTTTGCTGGAAAGGCCATGAATTAAAAGCCAGAACTGGCAACCAACAGACGATATTTCACACCTTGAACGATGTATTGAAAAAACTGGTAACTAAAAGACAGTATACAATTGCAATACTTCCCACCTCGAATTAATTATTGAATAAACTGGCAACCAACAGACTGTACACAAAACTTCCCACCTCGAACGAATAAACTGGCAATGATTGAACTAGCAACAAACAGACAACAATACTTCACAAGTGCGCAATCAAAGAAAACATGTATACAAACATAATACACAGAATAAATGCATAGACCTTATTCGACCGCAATTATGAATAAATTATTGCGTGACTTGCATGTGACATGATTGATTATTTATTGAGAAAGGCGTCGCCGTTATTGAGTATGGCTGAACAATCGGATGCGTTTAAGCAGCTTGATGCAGTCGGGAAGTCACGCTATAATGAGAAACTTGGTATGCTAGGCACAACAACAGATCCGTACATGACTCCAAAAGATGCTTGGGACTACAACCCCTCTCGTTGGCCTGACGTGTCGTTTCCGGACATTTGTGTGTATTTCATTCAGACGATTTCATTCAGAAGACGGGTATAGGAAGGGTTCAAAACATAATTTCCCAGTGCAGAAACCGTCGTAGAATACACCGAGCGAATTTAAAAAACACACATGTCTAAAGGAATGAAGCTAGCCTTACACAAACCATACTATATTAAATTAAGTGTTTGAACGATAAGTCACTAAGTTCTTACAGGCCATTCAGCAAAAACACATCTCCCAATGCGTAATGGTGCGCTACGTACAAATTCAGTAACACAGTACCTCTAATGTGTACACGAAGCAACGTAGCCTTACACAAAGCCTTTGTGCGCCATTTATAATAATTTTTCCCGCGTAACAGAGTTCAAAAGTCAAACAACATCGACTACTGGGAATTTTGTAATGGTTACAACCATTTTATGACATAAAGGCATAGCAACAGCTTTACTTACAACAAAAACTGTCGCACAAACGAATTTCTCTCGTCTATGTCACGTGACTTAATTGATCAATATTGCTACAAGCGCGTGACATTTATATATTCATATTGCGGCGTCGAATAAGGTCTATACGTTTAACAATCACAATGCACCATTGTTTGGAATAATAAAACCGCTCTGCATGCTGCGCTTCGCAACGCTAGTATTGTCTTCTACTATCCGTTCTTTTGTGATGTCACAAATGCCTCATGCCTTAATTTTGGGTCGATCCTCTTCTGAAATAGAGAACAAAAAAAGTTAGTCAAACAATATACAATTACGAGCGTAACAACGTACCAAGTTAAATGTGTAACAGACGCGAACATATATACCAAATGTTGGGCGTTATAACTTTTTTTGGAATCGTCAGATTGTCTCGAAATGTTGTCAAACACAAGATAATAAACAGAAATTAGAGTCCAGATACTTTTCTAAGTGGTCTGAACCTTGGATCTGGGTGTTCTGATACGTTCGAGATGTGTCACTTTTAGTAACGGGCAATAATGTTAAGACGAGTGTTTGTTGAAGTCAATACAGATTACCGAAGAGGAACTTTGTACTTTAGCAGTAACTAAGCAACTGCCATAAATGTTATGCCGTGAAACAACAGGAGGTGCGCTGTATCATACATACGCGAAGAGTGTTGAAAACCTGGACGCAAAATTTAGGAACAAGATGGTGGCCAATTATTTGCAGAATTGTAACATACCTACTTCCTACATTCTTTCGTTATACAAATTAAAAATTTACCCTTATTGTGAGCATTGCAACATCGGTTACTGCTTCGTGTGGTGCCGGTGGGACCTTGTCTTGAGATACCGTTGGTATATGTAGGGTCACACATTTGTCTTTGGCAGCCAGGGGACCGCTGAGATTGCAACTTGTGAGCGCTGCCTTCGGCATAGCCGTGTCACACTTAGTCCGTAGCACTTATGGGCCCAAAGAGCTACAAACACCAGTATACATCTGGTGGGACCTTGGCTTATCATGAACCTTTTGTTTAATCTTGATATTCCACAGGCTATCTCGCTGTTGCTTCCAGAGCAGTTGCCCAGCACAACCTGCGCTGACCAGAGCAATGTCTGGTCGCCTGCACATTCGGAATCGTTTCAACAGTCCGTAATGCTCTTATAGGTGTGTAAACGATACAAGACATAAGATGCAAATAAATTGGGAGACATACTCCATAGATTTCATAGTTCTCAATCAGCGACATTCATGTTTCAGTTTAACGAGGTTTTCAATGTTGTATGAATCAGTATGATAGTTATTTTAGTCTGCCATTGTCCTCCTGTACGTATTCTTTTTAACATCTGTGTCAGAGTCACTGGATACATCCAATTGGATCATCATATCATACTGTCTCATCGCGCGAGCTTATTATTTCAAGAGATAAAATACTTATATCTGGCAGTTGTAAGGGGGAAAGGCACTCTTCCCGCCATATTTTGAGCTGGCGTATGTTGATAAACTGCGACGATAAATGGGCAATTTAAAAGAAAAACAAGTCTGTTGTGAATGATTTTTTTATTTCGTGGATATTAGAGTCCTCCTCTCCGTTAACTTTATGCAGAGATAATATATAAAGGGATTGGCAACGCGTCACGTGAGCCATAGAGATTCGCGAGTCTCAATCGCACCTGCGTATAAGTGAGAACAGAGTCTAAAACTCGCTGGTTTGTTTGAACAGAAATGTGAAGGCTTTTTTTGATTGTAATTTTCAAGTTCTCCACCACAGGCACTACGTGTTGCTCTTTTTTGAAGGGCTGCGAGTGTTCTGTTGCACTGTTTCGAGCGTTGTTTTGCCAAAAATTACGATTTTTCCGGAGAGCCTTTAAGAGGTGTCAGTGTGTGAATAGAATTGTGTAACTGTATAAAACTCAAGATTGTAAATCATGGAGCTGCTGCTCGTTAGTGACGAGATTCTCCATTAAGGTATTATGAAGCTGAGATGTCTCCGTGTAATCTGTGCGTGCAATAACTCATTTGAATTAACATGCACGATCAGCCGTCAGCACTGGTCGGCATTAAGAAGGCACGAATGTTGAGACCGCTGTCATAAGAATACATGTATGAGAGTTTGAAATAGGCAATATTAATAATAATACGAGATTTCTATAAAGCTGGAGTTCGTAAAGAAACATCCTACGTGTAGCTCTGTGTAAAACACCGAGGGAAAAATGTAAGTCGGGGAATCTTCCATTAAACCGTAATCAAAGGTGATATACTCATTTAATATTGAAATTGCTTTTCAATGCTCCTATAAGCGACACACGCGCTCCCAAAGTATTTAGAAGCGGGGGGATAAGCTAACCAAGCCAGCCTTCCGTCCTATTATAAAGAGCACGGAAGAGCTAGTGCCTTTACATTTACAGTGGCTTCAAACTTACCATTTTACAAATTCATTTCATTGGGAGATATCCTTCCTCATCCATTTCGTTTTTTTAAAGCAGGTACGAAGTAACCATTTACCGGCGTAGCGAATGAGTACACGGCAATCAGTGGTAAGTTTCTTGCACACTGAACCAAAATGTATGCGGAGCAAAATATATTTCTGCCACTCAAAGTAGTACACGCCATCTTTGTCATCTGGGAAATATGATCGGGTGACAAGCTTAAAAGGTGAATGGAGAATCAATTTAACAAGAGATAAACGTCCTGTATACTAAAACTTATCTAAATTGAAGTACTTAAACTAAAAGCAGCATGCATTATTCAGTTGCATGATAATATATAATGTAAGCTCCATAACATCTGCTAATGACATATATAGGCAGCTAAGCAGCTTTTTGTTTAGCATGACTGATTGTTCTCTTTAATAATGTCCAGAAGCCGTTTCCGTTCGTCTGCGGATGATATACGTAGCTCATCGCGGAGTACATCCTCCGTACAAAAGAGAAGAACACTTCCATTAACTTTTTCCTTCTTGAACGTTTTGCAGTGTTTCCCCATATCCAGAGTGACTAATAGTTCAGAGACCTGCGTGCATGTGTGGGATTGAAAGTGATCAGCAGCTCTTCGACATGCATGGGGAATGCTCAGGTTACCTGTTCAACTGTGAGACCGTCCAGTTTCACTTTCAGCTCTTTGAGTTTAGTATATGTATGTTCTTTTACGATTTCTTGATGCTGTTGTAGCAAACAGAAAGTGTTTTGGTAAAACAACATGGACATGTAATTGTAAACCATCTAGTGAAAACTCCATATATAAAGTGGAACCCCAAAATGTATATTATAAACTTTCCTGATTATCAAGGTGTCCTTTTTTCAGGGGTTTGAACTGTTGTTTGGGACCTAGAGATAATGTCCTGTTTATCAAGGTGTCCCTATTTCAGAGAGTCTGCATTTAGGTGGTATGTTCCTGGTAAGGCATAGCAACAGGCACAGTAGCCCAGTAACCAAAAAAAAAAGGGGGTGTGGTGGGGGGGGTGCTATGCATCCTTAGCTGTTTGTTACACTATACAATTTTAACTTAGCCTGATTTATTGCAGCTTTCATCTTTGATTTAATCATTCATAACGCATAGAACATTGCTTTTGTGCGTCCTGTCTATGAAATGCCTCCATCTCTGGCATCTAACTATTGACCTATCTCACAAACAGCTATAGCTTGACACCTTCTATCATGTCCTACCTCAGATTCAATCAGTTATTTTCTTCTGACCAGTTTAGCTTTCTTTCTTTCTTTTCTTTCCTGTTGCCCTACTGTGTAGTCTTTTGCTTGCAGTGTGTTTACATTGAAGAATGCTTCTCTATTTCCATAGGGAACTCATTTTTTAACTCGTCTTATACCGGTATGTTAACGATCTCCAAGATATTATTCGGTACCCAGTTCAAATCAAGATGTTCACTAATGACACTAAATTTAATCATGCTCATGCAGGTCATGACATACTGCGACTACTGGCTGGTTATCCTAGTTCTGACCGATGGTAGTTGTCTGTAGCATCCCAGAAATGTGTGTCTATTTCATTTGGTAAGTCCCAACATTCCTTCTGTACACTGTTCAATAAACCATGTATCTTTCCAGATGACCAGGTTTCCATATTAGCTCTGACCTTAAACACATGGTAGTTGCTCTAAATTATTAAAAGGTTAATTGTATACTAATAATCCTCAACTCTTAGTTACGGTAGCCAAATGCTATGTAAGACATAGCTGCAACTCTCCAATATGGAATAATCCTTGTTTAACCACATATATCAAATGTGTTGAACAAGTGCAACAGATTTTCACTTGGGACTGTAGAGCTTCCCCAGAATGTCATTGCAGCCCAGAATGTTTTGTGTGCCTTTTAGTTGTTACTGTATGATGCTGGCCTTACTAATTCCTTTCCTTCAAATACATGTAGGCTGTTTATAAGACCACATCATATGCCATAATGGGCCTCTTTCAGTGTTCTATCTACATGTGTGTCATCTTACTTATCGTGTATTTATGCACTGAAAAAATAATTATCATTATCGTTTTCATTCAAATGATCATCTGATATATATATTAATACGCATCTGATTGTTATGCTTCACAAGTCCTGCAATTTATTTTGTTCAATTTAAGGTTAAGTACATAATTATTAATATAGGGAATTTGAAGATTGAAATGATGCTCTCTCTCTTTTAAATTGAAATAATCATGCGTTGTCTAATTCAATTCTAGTTCTAAAAAACTGAGAATCTTGCATATTTCATTAGATTATTCTGACAATTGGGAAATCATGCAAATTGTCTAACTCAATACAGTCAGGTAAGTTAATCTAATTAAGATGCAAGATTTGGGGTGTTTCCAAATGAGGGTAACGTTTTTTAAACTACTATAACTCTATATCAAAACTGTTTAGTTATTGTAAACCATGCTGACTACAATAGTAATGATGCAAACAAATTTCCATTTTCCTACATCAAGATCCTCTGAAATTAAATTGTAAACGTGACCAACTATTCAAGATAAATAAAATATTATCACTAATTTTAATATTAGTCTATATTGCTTGCAAAAGTTGAACACAAGCTCGACGGAGGGTGGGGCAAGGAAAGCAGTACGAGTCCCCATCGACCAATACCGTAGAGCTTGATGAAAGGATTACGAATCTGCTTTCAAAATAAAAATCTGACTTATGAAAATAAAGTAACGAGTGACTTAAGAAGGCAGACGTAGACATACTAAAATTGCATTTAACCAAACAAATTCACGTGTTTTGGCAATTCTGAGGGCTTAATTCGTCGGTTTCAATATCATAAAGAAAGAGATAGAGAAAATATGCTTACATTTGGTAAACATACACACATTCGTTATTAATATATTCATCAAATGCCATTCAACTGCTTTTTAATGTGCAGCATGTATCCATATTGTTTGTTTTTTTTTCCTCATTATGATTAATAACTGCAATTGATGCTCTGAAAATTACTTATTAATGTGGTGTACCAACCATTTCAAACATGTTGCACCCGTTCAGAAACAGGCAGTACACGTTTGACATGCATACATCTCTACACAGCCTAGGAGGCTGCATTCACTCTCATCAGGCGTAGTTTGCGTCTGTATAGGTCATGGAGCACAGTGGAATGTGATTTCCCCAGTGAGATGGTGCATTTGAAAGTTGGTGGTTTGATTGATGCCAAAGTTAGAGAATGGCAATGAGAGAGTGACCTCAAGTTCAGACCTCCACTACTTACGCTGAATTAACTATAAGCTGATTTGTTTGGCAAAACATAGGTGGATGTATTGTTTGACATTAAGAAGATGCCTCACCTTCATAAAAGAACACGAATCAATTCTAGAATTACGGAGAAAAGAAGTCTATCAAATGGCTGTTGAAGATCGATTTACCCCTATTGTAACATCAGTGAACGAACTACTTCACAGAGCGGGCTCTTATTTGCCTTAGTTAGAGCATCACGTTTGTGTCTTAAGGGCTAAAGTGTCAAGGGAAGGAGTAAGCTGGGCACCAGTTCCTAATCATGTTGCATTAAATGAAGCAATATCAGTGTCCACGACATTTACATAGTTATTTTACTTGCACAGTAGTACATAGTTTGAATTGGTACATACTTTACTTGATGAAATTTATGTGAAGTAGTTTTAATGACGTACTAAGTCCCATAGGTTACAGATAATACAATAATCAGAATCAAAAGAACTAAGTGTTCTAATTTCCCGTACAAAGTAATTAATGCATATAATTATAGTGATAATACATTAATTGCATGTTAAAATACTAAACGATAGTTAATTAAATTCTTTGCTTGCATGCAGGAAGAAGTGTGTGACAGTGTACTTCATATTAACGTAATTCTAAAAGCTCAACCTATCCACTTAATATTCAATGCGGCAATTAAACAAGCCATGCGGGGCACATTATTCAAGTGCACTCTAGACCGATTTGGGTGTGTATATACATGTGTGTATACATGTGTGTGTGTATATATGTGTGTGTGTGTGTGTGTGTGTGTGTGTGTGTGTGTGTGTGTGTGTGTGTGTGTGTGTGTGTGTATCTGTGTGTGTGTGTGTGTGTATCTGTGTGTGTGTATCAGTGTGTGCGCGCGTGCTTGCGTGCGTGCGTGCGTGCGTGCGCGCGCGGCCGGATTTTCAGACTGAAACTGACCGAGTCGTTATTGATCTACTTACTTGGGATTGGATGCGCTTCGGAGTGTCGTAATGACTCACTTCGACCTCCTTGCCAGTGGCTATGTTCAGACGCGCGTAGTGAATTTCTGCTTCGCTCGACGAGTCACACTTGGTATCTCCGTGTCTCACGTGCGCATCGGGCGGGCTTAGTATTTTCTCCACAGAACGGGTAAACTCCACTGCCAAGTCTTCTTGGAGTGACATCAGTGTCGCTTGCGGGGGACAGATTCTGCCATCGTCGGTCTGCTCCTCCCCCACCTCATCCATTTCCTGGGGACGTGCGTAAGCGCGATCCTCTATAACAGTAGCGGACTTCGCGTCGTCGGATGCAGCCTCTTCTCGATAAAGAGACACGGTGATCGGCAGATCGATGGGCAAGTGAAGGTAATCCGATGGTGGACGGACGAATGTAGGTTCGCTTCCCTCTACGTAGTTAGTGGCCAAAACGGACTGTGCCCCTTCGACTATCGCCTCCAGGGTCACAACGCGGTTGACCAGGCTCATGGGAATGTGCTCACTCCCGGCACTAAAAAGGCACGCCAGAGCAGGGAGCTCGATTTTGGCGCGCTTCAGCAACGTGTGCATGCCGAGTTTTGTAAGTGCTGGTTGCGTGGAGAAGTATGCGGTGCAATCCGGAGCAAGTAGTTTCGCAGCCCCCTCTGTGACGCTGTATACTTTAAGTCGGAGACCAAAAATCCGCACCCTTTTAATCTCCTGGATTATGAGAATTTCCGACGCGGATACGGAAGAGCAATCCGGCTTGCTCGTTTGGTGTGGCTTTGTGGCGCACACAACTTTCGGCATTGGTTTCATCGCCATCACGTCTCCCGCCGTCTTGACAATGCTGCCTTTCAACAATTCTTTTTCATCGACGTCAGAGGCCTGGTGTACAAGGCCGTATTCGACCGACGAATTGGTTACTGGAACAGTAATGTCCTTGTACCCGGCTTGCTCCGTTCCTTTAATGAGCACCGACGCCGTCCCCTTCACTAGGTGCAACCAGTAAACGTCGCCCGACGAGAAAGACTCATCGGGGTCGCTCGAACATTCGCCGTCTTCTATCCTCATGCGCAATGGAAACGACTTGCGGTACTTGGCGACAAAATCCTTCAGTAAGAGCGTGTCGACCGATGACCGCTGACGTGCCATGCTCTCGTCACAAACACTCTCGTTGAGTGAACCGTCCATCAAAACGTCCCGCTGCCTTTGTATGGGATACAGTCATGCATTTCTTCTTCTTTTTCATATTTATATCATGCACTCAACTAAATTTAATATGTACAAACAGCTACATAGAAGGCGTGGTTGATTATTATATATCCTTCTCTAGCTCTACACCCACGAATGAAAACGTTTATTTAACCAGAAAAACTTGTGCTGCTATACGATGCATGGACAACACGCTATAGATTATTTTTTTTAAGGTGGATTTTGCGCCTGTAGAATGTGCATGCATCAAGCTATAGGTCACCGCCGAATCCCAAAACTGTTTGCTGAGAACATTAATGCAGACTGTGCGCTTTTGTAGAATACATGCATGCAGTGTACTATCGTTTGTGTGCGCGCTTTCTTTAAGTTACTACAGTGTGCGTGCGCCAATTGTAAGCAATGTAGCCTGGCTCATACAAACGACTTCCTCGTCTGCAAGCGCACTTACATGTACATGCAGTTGCATGCATTGCATGGCTCAGCGGATAACGACATGACGACCTGGGCCCTCTAAGGCACTATAGTTTAGGGGGAAAGATTCGTTTACACCGATATACTAGAATCAGCTGATGGGAGTTAATGATTAGAGTTTTCTCATTTATTCGCAGGTCGGCTATTGGATCCCACATGTACACAAGCTGTATATAGAGAGCTACCACGGGAAGACATGCTCAATCTCACAAATTTCTATAACTCTGCATGTTCAAATATTCATTGGCACATGCTGGGGCAAAATGATTGGAAATCCTTGCAACATGCAATGTACATGTATTGGCTTTTTCGCACGAAGATGTACGTGCAAAACGCTGCCGTTTTCACTGAATATTCGTTGGGGAAGCCGGGAGGGGGGGGGGGGGGGGGGGGGGGCGGATCTGAGAGATGGGTCCAAAAATTACCCGGAAACCGACAACGTATTATACATGCATGTATATACGTGACGAATTTGAAGCGCCGTTATAATTTACTACGCATAACATCAACGCTTGCACAGGGGCGGTGTAGTCCGCATCAATATGCATTTTAGTATATCGGATCGTTTCCGCGAAAAGGGACCGAACGCATGGTTTTTTTAAGATTTCAATTTATTTGATATTCTAGAAGTCTTAAATGTCCTCTCCACACTGCTTCTTACGCACTGAGAATCGGACTATCTGTCATGGAGTTGTAAGGCTCTGAATTTTTAATTAGCCATACATTTCAACGCAAGAGTTACATATAAGCATTGCGCGTACTGGATATATGTTATCATGTATGCGTTAGGTCCCTTTCCGCGAAAACGATCCCGTATGTATATATTGTTTTTATTACTATAGGACGCATGCACTTGACATTACTATACGTACTGTAGAAAAAGGGTAACTCCAAAATTTGCTTGTCCAACCCAAATGCCCAAATGTACGTTGACCTGAGATTTCCAAAACCGAGATATTTTCAAAATTCACCAGTGGCGTACCATGCCACGGCTTGCATCAGAACAACGGGTAGAATAAACACGCCGGTAGCGGCCTTCTATAGGCGAAGACTCAGTTTAAAGAACAAAGAACTACATCCTGATGACATGGATATTCGCACGCATAACAAGCATTGTATCACTAAATAATGGTTGGCTGCTACATCCTCATCAATACCTTATACCATATAATACACCACAAATGGAAACAAAAGAAATATTCTGCACTAGGCATAGAACAGTTCTGCTTTGTACACATAATTGATGTAGGTCACTAATCAGTTGGGCGGCCAAGCTGTTTGCGTTTCTTCATTTTATGCTTGGCAGGAAGTTCATCTGAACCCGATGTTTGGGATAAACCAGGTGAAAAAATAGTCCGATTGAGCCCATGAGGGGGCGCAGCCTCAGTGATTGACTGCTCCACTGTAGTCACATCGATGGATCCGTTTGACTCCTCTCCTGTTGCATCACTTTTCTCAACCGTATTGTGCATTCTCTCCTTCTTCTTCTCTCTATCCTTGTCTTTATCTTTCTTCTTAACCTTTTTATCCTTCTTCTTCTTCTTCTTCTTCTTCAAAGTCTGAGTATCCATTTCTGCTGTAGAAACATTCCGTGGTGTGCCATGCATCACATGCATACCAGATGGAGAGGATTGGTGCTGAGTGTGGTGGCCTGAAGGGTCAGGGTGTGTTGGCATAGGTGATAACTTTGACAGCAGTTGGGCAGTAGGTATCAGGTGACGGGTGACCTGAATTAATGGTATCGTTTTGTCCGACATCCCTCTGTGGCCTCCCTGCTTTTGTACACCTGCATGCACTTTCTTCCGATGCTTCTTTCCCTTGTCTATTGGTCTGTCTGCTGTGGTTATGGAAGCGTTGCTAAGGATAGTTTTACAGTCTTCCGCAGTTACACGAGTCTGATGAGCAGGCAGAAGGTCTTCAATGGTTGGAATGGAATTTGGTGCAGTCACTTGCTGTTCTGGGTCGTTGTCTGCTGCTATGTTAGTGCGGGCATTAGGCCACTGCTGTTCAGGGAAGCTGTACTCCTGATCCATTCCTATATGGACGTCTGCAGTTAAATTGGACACAAATAGAAGACAATTCAACATATGATAGATTCGAGCAGAGAAAGATACGCATTTAAAAGAAATAGTGTGATGGTATTATCTTTTGCCATTTCCATCGTCAATCATTCAGCACAATTTATGGCTAGTATTTGTTCCCAAGTAGCATCCAAAACAACAACCAAGTACATGTACACACTACATAATTTATAAACATTGAGATGCTACACCCTCAGTAAATCTTCTGACATGGGAATACAATTCAGAGAAGAGAAAGGTTGTTACTCATCATTACCCCTTTATCCCATTGACTGATTGAAAATTTTAAATGCATTTGTGAAATGGGAGCAATTTGTTTTTGTGACTTTCATTTGACATTGTGTGTCAACTATTACAGGCTGTTTTCATCACAAATACAAGCAACAGATGTACAATAACTAGATTAGGGAGCTGACACGACTTTTGTTATTATATTTATCCATTCATGTTTACATTGCTAGACACAATCTCATACACACACACACACACACACACACACACACACACACACACACACACACACACATACACAAAGTTGAATTTATCTCCATATCACATTGGCCTTTATAAGAGCTATGCTTAGTTTGGCATAGAGTCAACTAATGGCCTGGGATTTGGAACAGCACAGTTGACGTGTTATAAATGTTTCCTTTTATTCATTTATTTTCATTTGTTTTTACTACAAATGCATGAATAAGTAAGGGTGAAAACGATTATGTTCTTCTTGTAATTATTTGTGTACAGTGTAATGTGTACTATCTATATATTACGAATAAACAAATACAAATTCCACGACAATAATTAAAATACAAACAAAAGATATAAAACGACTTTGCAGGTCCAGAGCACATGAGATCTATTGAACCATCAAAATTATTGTTGTAGATACAGTACGATGGTATGAGGACCGTGAACCACATAGGCAAGCAAAGATAACAATACAGGATGAAGTTTTGAGTTGCCTTGTAGGTAAATGTGCCTGTATTCTAACAAAGGAAAAGGCCATCCCATTCTTCAATCCTTTTCAGTATGGAATAGCCTATTCAATTTGTTTCATAGTGGAGTAGCCTGTCTATCTGGCTATGAAAAAATTGTGCATAAGCTCAGGCAAGTCATCGAGGACAACTGGAATAGTTTGCCATCTTAAAAGTGCACATGCGTAATGCATTTAACTTAGTATCTTGGGAAGCTGTCCTCCACAAGTGTGCCATCCACTCCCTGAGCTTCTCCCATGGGTAACTTGGTACTATTGACAGTACCAAAGGTTGTGGCGTCCAATGGGGCATTTAATATCAGCATCAGGTGTCCAAAAGGTGACCCTTTAGCAATTCAACAATGATGTTCTACATCGCTTTGAATTGTCGGAAGCAATTGAGCTAACACTCCCAGCCGCTAAGCAGGCCACACTTAATCTAAGCCACGGTGGCCTTGGTCTGCACTTCATCACCATGCACCTGCTGCATACATCTCATCACTGACCACCTCAGTGCCTCCAGACAATTGCTCCACTACATGTGCTTCAAGAGAGTACGTCCTTGAGGCAGTTCAGTACTTATAACGCCTCTGTCAGCCAGTTCAAAGCATCCTCGATGTTTCACCCACACACTCTCTTCACACATTGAGGAAGCTGACTTCAGACAGATGCCACTGCTGTGACTAAGGCCAGATTGCAGGCTATTTCTGGACCTCAAGCCCATGCCTGGCCCCAAGTTAGGTCTTGCAATAATGCCTGACGAAGCAAAGGTCATCCTAAAATGGTGGCCTGGCATTCCTTTGAGTACTGACGGGGCCCCATGGCCACTTTGTCATCATGACATGGATGTTTGGGGACATCATATGCACACTTGTTGTTTTGGGGTGATTAAATAACACGACACAACCAGCTCAGAGATTTCTGCAAAAAGGCACCTTTCCCAACAAATCAAGAAAGGAAGTGGTAATCTTCCAAATGATAAATCCAGACCAGAGAACATTCTAATGCCAAAATGGCCCCTCTCATGTCCAGCAACATTTGACATTAAGGTCATCAATCCGCTAAATTCGCAATTTGTACAAGAAGCGGCTCAAACCTGTGGTCATGCAGCTGAGGTAAGAGAGGAGACCATCCATTCTAGCAATGATGAGCATGTGCCCTGAGACAATGGTCATGCATGTACATGTACAGTGTATCCCTTTAGTTGTGGAGGTGTTTGGAGGTAGGGGCAATGAAGCCATCAATGCATTTTCAACCCTGTCTGAAAAAATAGCCACCCGGCTATGCTAACCTTTAAATGAGGTTGTGGCAATCCTCTTCAGTCACCTCACCCTCACTCTCATGAGGCAAAATCCCAGGGCAATGAGTTCCTGACTTCTTGACTGTGCTTACTGTACTAGCGTATGTTAGTAATTGTGTGTATTCATTATCCTGTAATAATAATAATAATACTTTGTGTTTTGGTCATTGTGAATCTGTGTATGTATATGTATTATCATATATTGTATCGTTTCCGCAAATAGGGACCTAGAACACACATTATAAAATTTCTAGGACACGCAATAGACATGTAACGCTTGCGTTGAAATGTATGGCTAATAAAAAATTCAGAGCCTTACAACTTCGATTCTCGGTGCGTAAGAAGCAATGTTTCATAAAACTTGAAAACATGCACTAGATCCCTTTTTACGGAAACGATCCCATATGCATATGTTATACTTATTAAATAAATTAAACTTAAACTTAATACAATTAACACAGCACAGCCTTTATGAGATGCTAAACCTCAACCATTTGTCAGAACTAACACAACCTCCCCAGGCATTGCCTCTAACAAATTTGTTCTATACCATGCATGCGGTACAGAATATGCATTCTTAGTTTTAGTTGAATTTAAATTTAATTATTCTGCTTTCTCCGGAGCTTGTAAAGGGAAGTTGTATGGACCACTCACCTGCCCTGCTGATATCCTGCTGGTCCCATCGCGGTCCATGGGCACAGCTGCGGCATGTGACATCACAGTTGTGCATCCGCCCAACCCAAGATTTATCTAAACCTGACCCTCATGTGGGGTAATGCCCGGGCCACATCCAGCTGGGCTAGTAGCATTAATAGCTGAGCCAGTTTGGTAAATGCGTGTTGGTGTCTTGTACCTGTGATTAAAGTGCAAAGGAGCTGGTGGGTCTGTTCCCCGATGGAAGTGGAAGCATCGGTGCTTGAGGGACTAAAGCCACGGAGTCGCTATCATGTTAGGCCTCTTGCCTAGCAACCAACTCTAACAAGGCCAAGGCAGTGGTTCACCGACCTTTACGGCAGGCTGAACCTGCAAATGCCACCACCATTCTGACCAGATGCTGACATGAATAGTGACAATGGCAGGTGTGCCTAATACTAGATTTTACTTATGTACACTGTATCCCATGTTATATATGTTATTGTGACAGCAGGCTTGTCCCTATCCCACCCAGCTATGAGCACATCTGCAGGTCTGGTGTGGTTGTGATCTCTGGTGAGACCACGGTCCTTCTCCATGTTCACACTCAGATGAGCTCGCCGACACAAGTTCACTACCACATCACGCAAGTGATTGTGCCATACCAACACATCTCCCTTACATGTATGTCAGAGCCATGGTGACCAAGAGGATTTAGAGCAACGTCCGGGCAAAAGGGGCACACAGTCCTACCAGAAGTGCCCACACCTAACCACCACCTCATTGCAGTCTGGAACTAATTGGACTCCAGGAAATAAGCCCATGGAAGGGGACCACATACAGCCATGAAGCCACATAAGAGGCTAAAACAGACAGGAGTCGAGCCTTGTTGGCTGTGAAGGATGCCCCAAACAAAGCTTTAAACACGTTCTCATCAATCTTGCTCGACAGCTCTCTCTGAGGAGTGGGAGAAGCCAGGGCAGACTCAGCCGTGATTGAGTGATGTAAGGAGACCTTATTGTCAAAATAGAACACATTCAGGTTCCATATCATTACATACACAGTTAATTATCTATATGAAGAGACGTCTCATTGAAGGTCAGCGATAGTGAATGTGACCTGATAAAGGATAGCCCTAGCATTGGCTATACCCGGCATTGGCTACAACAACTGAGCCATTATTTTATCTACCAGGCTGCTACTGTTTGGTACTTATAAAGTTGGCAGTTTTGTAGCTTACATGACGGCACCAGTGTCAAAATACTTACCAGTAGTTGTTTATTGCGTGAACATTTGCACGAACATGACAATTCAACGTCCAGAGAAAGAAATCATAAAAGGCAATGATCTTACTTAAAAGAAAATGATAAAGAGGCTGCTTGGTGAGATCACGACAAAACAATTCTACAACCAAAATGGTTCATTTGGAAAGTGTAAACAGGTTTAAGTGGGTGGAGCCAAATTCCAAAGTCACCCATACGTGTACAGTACACACCCCCCAGTGTTACGCAATTCAATGATACAATACAGACCAGGTGGCTGCTCCACAGATCAATGGTGGCAGACAAATTGTTAAATTATGTAAAATTGTGCAAAACCAAAAACAAAAGAAAACAAGCTTCTGGTAACAATATAATCCATTAACCCCTGAGCAGCTCTGCACTCAGACTTCCATCAGGCCTGCCTAGAACCTAGAGGCTTGGATAGGTGGGAAGCGGCAAGTTGAGGCTTCAATCTCAGAGTGCTCAATGGAAAAATGCTGGTGTGGGATGCTACAGGTCTGCCCTGACACCTTTGCCCCTTCATACCTGGCCAAAACCACCAGTGGACCAGGTTTGGTAGTGGCATGGCTTCTGCTGAGGACAGGAAGAGGTCAAAGTACAACCTCTGGTGCATGTGGTCCCCAGTCCCACAGCTTCCTAGCTGGCAGACCTTTGGCCTCTGCCTTGTAGGAGATCACAATGCCCCCCAGTACCCATGGCAACAGTTATCCATTGCCATCCAATGGGGGGAACGCAATTTCCATTTTGGGGTAGACCTGTTGCATCATTATGATCATTATTACTGTCTGAAAGTGAAACACTGAGCCAAATCTACTGCCTGCTGGGGGTCATGTTATTGAGGCAGAATGCAAGGACCATTCTGCTGAGATGTATTCCCCTTCATGAGTATTAACCGATTATACGCGGAAGACGCAAATTTGCGTACGAAGCCCTGGCCGTGTATAGCACGACATTGCCAGTGGTTATAATAATGGTGTATAGACAGCCGCAAACGAGTGATTGTTACCATACAACATGGTCTGTGCCAAAAGTTAAATAGCTATATATCTTAGAGTCTTCATGTATATATATACACTGTAGGGGAGGGATGCAGCGCATGATAAGGTCTTCGAACCTGACCACTGCACTCAGCGCATATACACGCGGGCTATCAACACATCACTATATAAGTACATTCAGCGTTGGCTACCAACATATCCCTAAGTACACTCAGCCTAAAACCATGTATGCACCCACACACACAACACTAAGTCCACTCAGCGTAAGGCTAGTAGCTACATACATAACTACATATGCATGTATAGCTCAATCAGAGACAATATATACTAATGATTATCTCTGGCTCAAAAGCGTTGCGTCGATCACAACCGCTGCAAAGCGAAACCTCGCAAGATCCCACACAAAAATAAATAAATTAATTAAAAATTTAAAAAAACATGCCAAGCAGTAAGGATACCATGCATGGAAAATGATTAAAATATTACAATTCCGCGTATAATCGGTTAAGCTTGCGATTATTTTTATTGCCATTAATTATTTTAATTATCATTATGAAAACTTATTTTATTGAGAGAACAACACAATTCATGAAACGTGGAGGGAAAAAAAAAAAAAAGCAAATTCAAGACTGAATAAAGCGCTGTGCAGATACATGTATGCATCAGCAAGTGAAAGGTGTACCAATTGACATCGACAAAATGGGCGCCAATAATACTATGCACTGTACATGAATTACATGTAGCCATGGGATTCACCGAGGGTCCAAAAACAAGACTGAAATCAAAATCCATGAATACATCAATTACTACATGTACATGTACAACTAAGGCCAGAAGACACTATACATGTACATGTACAACTAAGGCCAGAAGACACTATACATGTACATGTACAACTAAGGCCAGAAGACACTATACATGTACATGTACAACTAAGGCCAGAAGACACTATACATGTACATGTACATGTACAACTAAGGCCAGAAGACACTATACATGTACATGTACAACTAAGGCCAGAAGACACTATACATGTACATGTACAACTAAGGCCAGAAGACACTATACATGTACATGTACAACTAAGGCCAGAAGACACTATACATGTACATGTACAACTAAGGCCAGAAGACACTATACATGTACATGTACAACTAAGGCCAGAAGACACTATACATGTACATGTACAACTAAGGCCAGAAGACACTATACATGTACATGTACATGTACAACTAAGGCCAGAAGACACTATACATGTACATGTACAACTAAGGCCAGAAGACACTATACATGTACATGTACATGTACAACTAAGGCCAGAAGACACTATACATGTACATGTACAACTAAGGCCAGAAGACACTATACATGTACATGTACAACTAAGGCCAGAAGACACTATACATGTACATGTACAACTAAGGCCAGAAGACACTATACATGTACATGTACAACTAAGGCCAGAAGACACTATACATGTACATGTACAACTAAGGCCAGAAGACACTATACATGTACATGTACAACTAAGGCCAGAAGACACTATACATGTACATGTACAACTAAGGCCAGAAGACACTATACATGTACATGTACAACTAAGGCCAGAAGACACTATACATGTACATGTACAACTAAGGCCAGAAGACACTATACATGTACATGTACAACTAAGGCCAGAAGACACTATACATGTACATGTACAACTAAGGCCAGAAGACACTATACTGTACATGTACAAGTAGGGAAAGTATGAAGTTTAGCCTGCACTCACTCTGTGAATAATAAGTATTTTAATAGGGCAAAAGAATTCATTGCCGCAATCCCTTTGCAGTGCGTATGCATCAAGATATAGTGCAGGCAACGACAGTATGTGTATTAATAGTGCAGGCAATGACAGCATGTGTTATAATAACTGCACTTAGCACCTACTGCCCCAAATTAATAAAGCACACCTACGAATAGTGATTACTTTGGCCTGCAGTAGGAACGTGAAGCCGTTCTCACAAACTACTCCATTTTAGAGTACATCTAAACGGGACACTCAATGTCAGTCTGCACAAACCACACAGAGTGCTAGAGTACAGTTGTACATCAAGAAATGCCATACACTTTGTCATCCACACACGCTTGCATGTAAATTTTCACACTCACACATTCACAAAACGCATATATTTGACATCCGCACGCACACGCACACACACACACACACACACACACACACACACTCACACACATACAGTGTACACCTTTTCACACATATCACACACATGTGCACACACATACGTGTACCTTTATCAGCACACGAAAGGTTCTTCTCTTCGTACGGATCTGGTGCATTTTGAAAATCATGGCCCCCAGGGGTCTGAGGATCAGTGGGGAATTCTTCCTGAGAGGCTTGGTCCTCCGCTGGGTAGTCCAGTGGAGCTGGTGGCTCGAGGGGAGTGGCTGATGGTTGATACGACACGTTCCTGCTCCCATAGGAGTAGTCAGACTGCCCCTCCTCCTGCCTCCTTGAAGGGCGGAGCCAAGGATAAGCCACTTTAGGCCAGTCCACCAATCAGGTTGATGCAATGCATCGTGCCATATTAGGTATTAAGCACAGGTGTCCAAAAATAATAATGCCACATTTGTGTTGCAATCATATCAATGCCATATTAGGCGCAACCAAATCACAAGTTCATAGAATGACAAACTTAAGAGACATCGCTTAGGTTTATAAACCAATGCGTTGTGCGAGACTTTGATGCGATTTCTTCAATAAAGTATGGCGTATGAGACCGTAAGAGACATGCACATTAATGACCACTGAATGTGAACAGTTTTGCAGATCTATAGAATCAACACAGCCGTGCAACTAGCTTTGTTCTTGACAGTTTGAATTTGCTGTGTACAGTTCACAGGCTTTTGAACAGTGCATACATGCACATGAATATGTACAGTGTACCACTTCATTTTCTAAGGGATCGGGAGGTGTACACCATGTGAGTATGACAAAATAAAGCTCAAGTTTGCTTTTTTCGTTTTGTGTTACATGTACAGTAGTGAGTTTGGCTAAAAATAAACTGAATCAAGTGAGTGAGTGGAGTTCACCCCCCCCCCCTCCCCCAATCCTTCAGTTTCTCCATGAGGAGGCAGGGATCATCTACTAAAATAGTACATTGTACTCCCATAGATTTAGCCATGCACAAACTATGTGTACATCAATGTTGTACTGGGAGGTCTAGCACGTGTGGAGTGGACATGTGTGTGGAGTGGACATGTGTGTGTGGAGTGGCATGTGTGGCGTGGGCATGTGTGTGGAGTGGTATGTGTGGAGTGGCATGTGTGTGGAGTGGCATGTGTGTGTGGAGTGGTATGTGTGGAGTGGGCATGTGTGTGTGGAGTGGACATGTGTGTGGAGTGGCATGTGTGGAGTGGCATGTGTGTGTGGAGTGGCATGTGTGGAGTGGACATGTGTGTGGAGTGGCATGTGTGGAGTGGACATGTGTGTGGAGTGAGCATGTGTGTGGAGTGGCATGTGTGGAGTGGACATGTGTGTGGAGTGAGCATGTGTGTGGAGTGGCATGTGTGGAGTGGCATGTGTGGAGTGGCATGTGTGGAGTGGCATGTGTGTGGAGTGGGCATGTGTGTGGAGTGGCATGTGTGTGGAGTGGCATGTGTGTGTGGAGTGGTATGTGTGGAGTGGACATGTGTGTGGAGTGGCATGTGTGGAGTGGCATGTGTGGAGTGGACATGTGTGTGGAGTGGCATGTGTGTGTGGAGTGGGCATGTGTGTGTGGGAGTGGGCATGTGTGTGTGGAGTGGACATGTGTGGAGTGGCATGTGTGGAGTGGCATGTGTGGAGTGGCATGTGTGTGGAGTGGGCATGTGTGTGGAGTGGCATGTGTGGAGTGGCATGTGTGGAGTGGCATGTGTGTGGAGTGGGCATGGGTGTGTGGAGTGGCATGTGTGGAGTGGGCATGTGTGTGGAGTGGGCATGTGTGTAGAGTGGGCATGTGTGTGGAGTGGGCGTGCATCAGACGATGAGTTATACAGTACGTATGTATCTTGAGGGTACATGTTTGAGACATACTGCCACTCTACAGATAACTATAATACAAACGCAGTACGTACGGTACGAATACAACGCAGTACGTACCGGTACGAATACAACGCAGTACATACCGGTACGAATAATCATCTTGCTTTCTGAAAGACGGTCCCTGGTTGTCGTTATGGTAACGAGGTCGGTTGTGGTACTGCCTGCGGTCCCTCCATCCCTTCCTGTTGAAACGCGCACACGCAGTGGGGAAGATGCACACACACATGTATACCCACACCGTCACACTATACACTCTAACATCACACATAATCACACTCACGCACACACCCAATACACACATTCGCACATACACGCAAGGATAAATATACACACACACAAACATATACACACATGCAAATATGTACACGCATATACATGTACAGTGTAGGTGTAGGTACTACAGTACGTGCACAAACGTGCTAATATACATGTACAAGCACCTACACAAACCACATACACAACACACACCACACACACACAGTACACACAGAGCATACACACAGCAACACACAGCACACACACAACTCACACCACATACACAACACACACCACACACACAGCACACACAGAGCATACACACAGCAACACACAGCAACACACAGCACACACACAACTCACACCACATACACAACACACACCACACACACACAGCACACACAGAGCATACACACAGCAACACACAGCACACACACAACTCACACCACATACACAACACACACCACACACACACAGCACACACACAGCACACACCACACACAGCACACACACACACACACGCACAGCACACACATAGCACACACACATACATATACAACACACACACAGCACACACACATACACACACAACACACACACAGCACACACACATACACATACACACACATACCTCCGCAAGTGTCTCTTGTCATAGTCTATTACAGGAACCTGATTGTGCCTTGAGGGTGGTTTTCAACAAAGGAGAAAAGGGGGGGTGTTAAGAACTTGCTTAAATCTGGCGGCCTTTACAGCACAACGGGTCATACCTAGCTGCTTTCTGAATGCAAACCCTATACCCGTCATCCTTCTCTGAGTATCGATTGATAAACCTAGCTTCGTAGACGGCCACCCTTTTCTTTATCTCTTCCTCAGATTCAAATGGCACGTCGGTCAGCATGGTTTTCCACCGTGCTCTGCGTTTAACAGAACATGCGCCTCTGTCCAATTACTAGGGTGCGACAATAAAAAAATAAAAAAAGAGTTCTAGTTGATAGCTCAACTGTGTGTCGTTGGCTTTAAATCTATCATGTGTGTGTCGAATAATACAATTCATATGCTTGTACGTACCAGGATAATATACCTGATCGTGTTCGACTTGAAATAGAAAACGGAAGTATGCAAGAATATGTATATACTCGTATAAGCGAAGCTAGTCACATGACAATTCCGTCATCGCTTTTAATGGGCCAAGATGGCCCAGCTACATATAACGAGAGTGAAGCGGGAGTTCAAAGAGATTCTCTCCAGTGAAGAGGTGAGAAAATGATTCGTGTGAGATGGAGCATGCGCGTGCGTTATTGTGTGTTAGCGGTTGCACGCTTGACGAGGTCAACAGCACACCTCAAAACAGTTTGTCGTTTCTTTTTGCGCACTCTATGTGCGGTACCGACTACCTGACGGCACCGGTTTAATTGGACACAGTGACGAGAGGGGAGAATGGGAGTACCTTGACAGTAAACCGTGGGAACGTAGGTTCTCTCAACCACACCCCTTCTTCGATCCCCCTCTTTCCTTTCCGCGTCACAAAGCCCACGCGACTTACAAAGTTCCTCTTCACGTGCATGCTTTCATCTTGTAATGATGGTCAATTTTAAAGGTGAAGATTCAAACCAGTCCTTGCTAACCTTTGTGTTTGACATTCTGTTTACAGTTTAATTCTTCCTTGGCTCTAATTAGAAGCCAGCCCCAGCCCTGGTCCATTATGCTATACATACCTTTGATATATTATAGTGCAGTGTATTTCTCGCATGGCTCTAATTAGAATCACAAAGCCTGTGAGATCCTCTCCAAGTGAGAGAGAGGAGCTAGCAGGTTAAGTGACTCACTCCACACTCTGTTTCCCAACACTGGCTAAAAGCCACCACTACCACTACCACCCACACCACCACTACTACCACCACCACCACCGCCACACTACCACCACCGCCACCACCACCACCACCACCACCACCACCACCACCACCACCTACAGTTTTCAGAACACTGGTTGACCTCTGGGATCAATTCCCAACTTCTTATAGCTGTTTTGTATTGGTCAAGTGAACCCTCCCTATGGCTTCATGTGGAGCTACATGGTCCCCTCTGCGTTCATGGGGGCTTTGGTTCCTGTGCTTTCATGGGGGCTTTGGTCCCCTGTGCGTTCATGGGGGCTTTGGTCCTTAGTGCTTTCATGGGGGCTTTGGTCCCCCATGCTTTCGTGGGGGCTGTGGTCCCCCGTGTTTTCAAGGGGGCTATTGTCCACCGTGCTTTCATGGGGGCTGTGGTCCCCCATGCTTTCCTGGGGGCTATGTTCCCCCGTGCGTTCATGGGGGCTTTTGTCCCCTGTGCTTTCATGTAGGCTATGGTCCCCTGTGCTTTCATGGAGGCTTTGATTCCCTGTGCTTTCATGGAGGCTATGGCCCCCATGCTTTCGTGGGGGC
The DNA here is from genome assembly GCA_013339895.1 of Ephydatia muelleri. Lineage (NCBI taxonomy): Eukaryota > Metazoa > Porifera > Demospongiae > Spongillida > Spongillidae > Ephydatia > Ephydatia muelleri. The sequence continues at coordinate 4,106,442 of JABACO010000002.1, read as the reverse complement.
TATGGTCCACCGTGCTTTCATGGGGGCTTTGATTCCCCGTGCTTTCATGGGGACCAAGGTCCCTGTGCTTTCATAGGGGCAGTGGTCCCCCAATAATGTATATGTATTGGGGGGCTGTATAGTCACCCCAACGCCCGAGGTCCAGTATTGTATTGGCCTCAAGCTCACTATCACCCAAACCCCATCCCATGGCATTGTCTGTCATGTGACAAGGGGGAAGGTGACACCCACCTGTCATGTGACAAGGGGGAGGGGTGACACCCACTTGGTTTTCACTGTCATGTGACAAGGGGGAGGGGTGCCACCCACCTGGTTTTCACTGTCATGTGACAAGGAGGAGGGGTGCCACCCACCTGGTTTTCACTGTCATGTGACAAGGGGGAGGGGTGACACCCACCTGGTTTTCACTGTCATGTGACAAGGGGGAGGGTGACACCCACCTGGTTTTCATGTGACAAGGGGGAGGGGTGACACCCACCTGGTTTTCACTGTCATGTGACAAGGGGGAGAGGTGCCACCCACCTGGTTTTCACTGTCATGTGACAAGGGGGAGGGGTGACACCCACCTGGTTTTCATGTGACAAGGGGGAGGGGTGCCACCCACCTGGTTTTCACTGTCATGTGACAAGGGGGAGGGGTGCCACACACCTGGTTTTCATGTGACAAGGGGGAGGGGTGACACCCACCTGGTTTTCACTGTCATGTGACAAGGGGGAGGGGTGACACCCACCTGATTTTCACTGTCATGTGACAAGGGGGAGGGTGACACCCACCTGGTTTTCATGTGACAAGGGGGAGGGGTGCCACCCACCTGGTTTTCACTGTCATGTGACAAGGGGGAGGGTGCCACCCACCTGGTTTTCATGTGACAAGGGGGAGGGGGGACACCCACCTGGTTTTCATGGCTCTCAATTCAATTTTGTATGCACACTGTGATGACTTACTGTGGATGTGGTGCAAAGTGCTATGGCCTGCATGTAGTGTAGTGAAGAGGGGTTACAGCAGAAATGCACGAGTACAGACGCCTAGATTGACTTAAATCCCAACACCACACAGTTTATACTAAACTACAAATAGACAATATGCGTACGCATCCCCAACACCACTCAACAGCTACGCACATGGTACTGTAGCTGTGCATACGCCTCTCCAACACAACTCAAAAGCTACACGTATGTGTGTGTGTGTGTGTTGTGTGTGTGTGTGTGTGTGTTGTGTGTTGTGTGTGTGTTGTGTGTGTGTGTGTGTGTGTGTGTGTGTTGTGTGTGTGTGTGTGTGTGTGTGTGTGTGTGTGTGTGTGTGTGTGTACATGCATTCAGTGGTCATTTACTATTCTTGTGTAGAAACTATACTCCAGCTGCAGTCTGTTCTGTTCCAGAGGGTCAGAACAGACTGCAGCTGGAGCATAGTTTCTACACAAGAATAATAAATGACCACTGAATGCAAACGACTCTACCCATTTAATACCACACATTACTTAATGCTCAGCTCCTTTGGTCTTCAGATCACTATACTGATTTTACTCTATTTATTGTCACAAATTGATCAATGGGGGCAATGATTACTGTAAAGTTTCGTACACAACTGCAGCGTTTTGTGTTGCATCTTCCTGACTTGCAGGTACACCTGTTTTTGGTAAAACTGCCTGCAACTTTGCTGCTTCTCTTAAGGATATTACTGCAATGGCATTGTTCTCCAGCCCTCTACTGCAAACTCAAAGGAACCAGTGAATAATTCCATTAGTAGTGCTAAACAATTCTGACCCTTGCTTTGGCCTCTTGTGGGCAGTAGATCCACCCCAGACAATGCACAGGTTACTTCACTGTGTAGTTCACTCGACACGTGGCTTGTCACATGACAGTAGTCACTCTGTCACTCGATAGTCACATGACCTGATACACTCGATAGTCACATGACCTGACACTCTCGATAGTCACATGACCTGATACACTCGATAGTCACATGACTTGATACACTTGATAGTCACATGACTTGATACACTCGATAGTCACATGACACTTGGAAATCACAGGGGACTAGCACTTAAGAGGCACTCTGTTGCTGATCCCTCTAGTGCTGGATGGGTGGGCATTAGAAGGAATTGGACAAATATCTGTTTGCATATTCATGTGCATTAAGGTTTCATGAAGTGATTGTGTTCACTGGTGATGGTGGTCTGTCCTTTCCCTGATGTTCCTTGAGAGATACATGTACTATGTATCTGTGTGTGCACTTATGTACATGTCGACTGCACGTCTAAATGCTTACGGGTCAATCCACACCAAATTGTGTCATGTTCTCATATTGACATATCATTCTCATATAATATACTCCCCTGTAATATCAGCAAAATTCCCATACATATGTATACTCTATGTTGATTCGATTGTATAATATGGCTTGCTGAATAATTAATTTTTGTGTGACCTTTGTCAGTTCTGGAACAAATGTAGTTTGAGTCTTGACTTGCAAACGTTTGGGCATTTTGCACACAACAGAGCAGATTATAGAGTGGCACCTTTTGCAAGTAAACTTAAGTTAATTAATGTTAATAGGTTAATGTTATTATGAATTTTAATGAGATTTTAAGGTAGCAAAATATAATATCCTCCATTTTAATATCCTCCATTTCTCACCTTTTTTTTTTTTAATTATAGATAGCTGCTATTATCCTTAACACCGCGTCCGCGAGTAAAGTGGGTCAGAATTGAGGGGAAACTAAAAACCTAAAAGATCCGCTAACAATAGAATCACAGGTACTAGTTGTAAAATAAGTAGAGTAGCCTTTTACACGATGTTCGCATTATAATTTATAACAGCTGCAACTATCACAGTTTTGATGCACGCACTTTAAATAAACTAGTTTGGTACTACGCTTATCATTTTATCATTTTACACCCCTTCCCTTCTTTACTGTAAATTCATAAGCATGCATAAGTAATCTATATCAATGCAGCTCTTGGTTTCCCTGAAAATAAAAATTATGTGTGCATGCAGACTCGCAAAGCAGCGTGCAAAGCAACAAAGTTAAATCGCATGCGGTAATGTATAGCGTTCTATAGACACGATACAACACATGCACACAGTAAATAAAATACATTGCATATGATTGTCATAATGATGCTAATTTTTCCAAAAATAGTTTGGACTAGCCCCCTAACAAAGCCAGCGCTTGCAGTGCTGTAAGCGCAGGCTTTGTTAGGGGGCTATTTTTGGAAACTACTATAGCCTAACCAGGAACAAACAAAATGGCTACTAGTCATTTAACTGGTATTATAGTCCAGTAGTTCATTTCCCAAAAAAGCTGTCAAGCTAAGTAAGTGCCTTAAGGATAATAGCAGCTATCTATAATTAAATAAAAATGGTGAGAAATGGAGGATATTAAAATGGAGGATATTAAAATGGAGGATATTAAAATGCTACCTTAAAATCTCATTAAAAATTCATAATAACATTAACCTATTAACATTAATTAACTTAAGTTTACTTGCAATAGGTGCCACTCTATAATCTGCTGTGCAAAATACCCAAACGTTTGCAAGTCAAGACTCAAACTACATTTGTTCCAACTGACAAAGGTCACACAAAAATTAATTATTCAGCATGCCATATTATACAATCGGATCAACATAGAGTATACATATGTATGGGAACTTTGTTGATATTACAGGGGAGTATATTATATGAGAATGAACTGTCAATTTGAGAACATGATGTACATGTATTTAGGGTGGTACAGTGATGTACATGTGTACAGTTTGGTGTGGATTGACCCTAAACACAGTCAATGCGCACCCATCAACCCCCTTCTCCTCCCCAGGCCCAGAAGTGTGCCATCAAGGTGGAGATAGTGGACGAGAGGGATGTCACCAAACTCAAAGGTGTCATTGCTGGTCCTCCGGATACACCTTTTGAAGGTGAAATGTATTATTTTGTCCCAGGTTCCTCTGTCCCCTGTGATGTAGCCGCCTTGCACTGCCCTGATTAAGAATTTTAAATTGTCGTTCCACCAACAATCACCCTAAATATTTGAAGTTCTTCATACTCAGCCATTTATACTGGTATTGGTCTCTGTCATGATGATCATCACACACACACACACACACACACACACACACACACACACACACACACAGCACCGCACACTGCTATCAATTATGATTCCATTGCACAGTAATTACATGTACCTGTAGTCCAGAGGTTAAGTAGTCACTGTGTGTCTTAGCTCTCCCACTACATAAGGAACAACATACTACACTGTAATTGCATCAGTTCCCCAAATGATTATTCAGCATTTATTGTAGTTCAAAGGGTCCTTACCACTTTGCACATGGGGACTACACTGACCTTTGCACATGGGGACTACACTGACCTCTGCTCATGGGGACTACACTGACCTTTGCACATGGGGACTACACTGACCTCTGCACATGGGGACTACACTGACCTTTGCACATGGGGACTACACTGACCTCTGCACATGGGACTACACTGACCTCTGCACATGGGACTACACTGACCTCTGCACATGGGGACTACACTGACCTCTGCACATGGGGACTACACTGACCTTTGCACATGGGGACTACACTGACCTCTGCACATGGGGACTACACTGACCTTTGCACATGGGGACTACACTGACCTCTGCACATGGGGACTACACTGACCTCTGCACATGGGGACTACACTGACCTTTGCACATGGGGACTACACTGACCTCTGCACATGGGGACTACACTGACCTTTGCACATGGGGACTACACTGACCTCTGCACATGGGACTACACTGATCTCTGCACATGGGGACTACACTGACCTCTGCACATGGGGACTACACTGACCTCTGCACATGGGGACTACACTGACCTCTGCACATGGGGACTATGTTACCTGACCATTTACGCAAACTCATATTTGCTGTTGTGTAGTCCACAGTTATACTGTAGCATTGCTGAGGCATTGTCATTTCTGACCACTTTGTGTGTAGCATACCTCATGTCATGTGATCAGTGTCCACAAGTCCCCATCAATTACTGAGGCATGCCTTTGCCTCCCCCAAGCATGGGGTCAGTGCCTGCCCCAAGGGAATAGACACAGCAGCCTTCAGATTAACCGTGTCACCAGCTTTCAATTATTGAAATCATGTTTTCCAAAAACTGCTCAATTACAATTTAGTTATAGGATGCTGTTATTTTTATTTTCATGTTCGTTCTCATTTCATGTTTGTTTTGGATGGAAAGAGCCATTGTTGATGAACACGTCAGTATGTTTTTTTATCATCACAATGACCTGTAAAATACAGTCACCTACAGTGGCGGACATGCATCAATTAGACACTTGCATCTCTACAGGACACTAAAAGTCACCAGAGTCTACAAATGGGGTGATCGTTTCTTTGAAAAGGGACCTAACGCATGTATTTTCAAGATATCAAAATAACAAAAAAATACTAGAAGCCTGAAATGTCCTCTACACATCGCTTCTTATGCACTGAGAATCGGAGTGTCTCTCGTGGAGTTGTAAGGCTCTGAATTTTTTGTTAGCCAAACATTTCGATGCAAGCTTTGCATTTCTATTGTGCATACTGGAAATGTTATAATGTGTATTCACTAGGTACTTTTGCAGAAATGATCCCACATAACTGCAGATTTGTGTATCTTTAGATCTTGTTTTTATCACCTGAAATATTGTATGTGTTACTTAGTGGCACCTGTCCCTCTTAGCAATAACCCGCCTTCTGATTTTTACCTCCTTAATTTTGAATGTAACTACATGTAAGTCTGGATTGTTGCAGAAATAGTGAGCCTTCTGACCGTTGTTAGTAATTTTAACACTAAAAGCAAGTATTTAATAAATTAAATTTAAAAAAAAAAGTTTTGTACGCACATTTTATCTTGTTGCTTATAAGCTGGTAATAGGTGACTAGGACTAACATGGCCACACCCCTTCCCCTTATCCTGTACTAAGGAGCCAGTTGATATATATTGTGCGTTTACACATACACCTGTAACAATTAACCTTCCTTAGCAGGTCTCTGATCTGTTGCCTTTCCATTTGCTTGTCTGTTCTGGACAGCTGCTGATATGTTGACCCCTCATCTGTGTGTTGACCCCTCATCTGCGTGTTGACCCCTCATCTGCGTGTTGACCCCTGTTGACCCTCATCTGCGCGTTGACCCACATCTGGTATTGCAGCACTATCATTATGGCCAAACACTTCTGACCACTTGTGGTGACTGATTTTAGACAGGGTTAAACATGCAAGAGTGCAATCCATCTGACTACCGCATCTTTGTTGAACAATATAGGAGGAACCTACCACCTGGACATCCAGATACCAGATAGCTACCCTTTCAATCCTCCCAAGGTAAGGAGTGTATAGTCATGTGTTCAGGAGTGTGTAGTCATGTGGTGTAGTCATTAGTTTCAGGGTCATTAGTACATCGTACTTCCTGCAGCAATATACAGTACTTTAACAGCTATACCATGGTTGCATGGTGACAGCTCATGCTTGCAGCTGTTGTTGTCAAGGTTGTGATTTGTGTCAGATTGGTATGCCAGGGTTCAAAGAACTGAACTGTTGTGTAGTGTTGATGGGTGCTAGTGAATACACACACCTTCTTGGTATATTATCATTCCTCCACACACCAGCCCGCCACCAAACGCCACAAGCCCCCGCCCCACACCCCAGCCAGCCACAACACCAGCCCTCCACACACAGCCGCCACACAACATCCCTCCACACCCCACCAGCCATCCCTCCACACACCCATCCCTCCACACACCATCCCTCCACACACCATCCCTCCACACCCAACATCCCTCCACACACCATCCCTCCACACCCCTCCCTCCACACACCACACCCTCCCTCCACCACTCCATCCCTCCCACCCATCCCTCCCCACGACCCTCCACCCCCCATCCCTCCACCACCCTCCCCAGCCTCCCTGACCACCATCCCTCCCACACCCTCCTCCACACACCCATCCCTCCACACCCCCTCCCTCCACCCCCCATCCTCCTCACCACCTCTCCCTCCAACCACACCTCCCACCTTCCCCTCCCCACCTCCCTCCCTCACACCCTCCTCCCTCCACACACCCCTCCCTCTCCCCCTCCCTCCACTCCCCCCTCCCTCGCCCCTCCAGCCCTCCCACACCCCTCCCTCCCCTCAACCATCCCTCCCACCCCTCCCTCCATTCCACAAACCATCCCTTCCCTCCACACACCATCCCTCACACACCATCCCTCCACACACCATCTCTCCACACACCATCTCTCCATCACACCTTCCCTCCACACCACCATCCCTCCACACACACCATCCCGCCCCCATATGTTCTTCTACATGTACATGTAGGTGAAGTTCCTACCAAAATATGGCCTCCCAACATCAGTTCTGTGACGGGCACAAATATGCATTGACATCCTCACGGCTCAGTGGTATGTGTGGGAGGGGAGGGATGGTGTGGAGGGAGGTGATGTGGAGAGGAGGGAGTGTGGGGAGGGATGGTGGTGTGGGCGGAGGGGGGATGTAGGGAAGATTGTATAGAAAGTGTAGACTAGGTGATAAAATATTTATCCCCTAGGTCAGGAATGTAAAGAATGCACATCATTCCACATTTCTTAACTGACCATATAGTACCACCTGTCTGTGAATGTGTTTGTGTGAGTGTGTTTGTGCATGTGTATGTGTGTGTGCATGTGTGTGTGCATGTGTGTGTGCATGTGTGTGTGTGCATGTGTGTGTGTGCATGTGTGTGTGCATGTGTGTGCATGTGTGTGTGCATGTGTATGTGCATTACACTGTATTTACATGTAAATGTGTGTGTACGAGTGTGCATGTATATGTGTGTGCATGTGTGGATAGAATTAGGATATCAAGAGAATCAGGACATATGTGCAGGTTGGGATACTACCTGCATCTGGTTCAATTAAGGCCCACGTGCACCCAGGTCCCCAGGCCCATACATATACATGTACTTTGGCCAGGCCAGATATAAGTCTGGTGTAATTATTATTGTTACATGGTACTACGCGTGCGTGTACGTATTCCTCGTCCTTTTCCTCAATGACAAAAGCCGTTCATGCAAACCGATGTGTATCAGTAGGTTTTGTAAATAGAGTCAGGTAGGCCCAGTAAAGTGCTAGTGGAGAACACGGCATAACTAATGGCGCTGGTAGGCGCGTGTCCAGGCGTGCTTAGAAGACCAGTGAGTCGAGAGGGGAGGAGAGGGTGAGGGAGATTTGTTGGTTGCTTCCACAACGAGTTCGCTTGGCATCTACGCCTGCCTATAATGTTGTCAACTGAGTAATACATGAAAGCGGTTTGAGATTAACTAATGGAGTACAACATGCGATCGCGCTGTGGGATTCGTGGGTAGTTCTTTTGTTTGTACGCACGGTATATGCACAGTATACGCACAGTATACCACTCGCCATTACTTCACTGCTATAGGGTGTAGCTAGGTACAGCACGCTGTGTGCCATCCGTTCATGCCACCCAAAGCCTCTAATGGAACCTGCACTGCAGAAGATATAACCTGCGTGATTTGAAGTTGGACGCAGATTTGTGCAGCTGTCCGAATTAATGATGTACATGTACTGTGAGACACATCCAATACCAGCTGGCTAGCATGGTATCTGCTAGTGCTGTGTCTGGAGGAGTGACGTGATGCAAGGTCTGGTGTTGGGGATTCGAGGTGTGGTGCTGGCTTCCATTACACACCTGTGCACTGACTCACACTCGTGGCTTCTGATTATTACCGTGGAGTCCTCACGCCAGTCTCCTCTCCCCACATGAGTGTGTGTACATCTTATGCTCTGTGTGGCCCTCCCTAAGCTTCTTCTTTTTTTTGTGCAATACCACACTACATGTATGTTGGCATGAACACACTGCGCAGGTACAGAACATATGTACAGTACATACAGCAGTACATTTAACCCTGCAGGGTGGATGATTCCTTGAGCCTTATGTGTGCTTTCTGCATTCGGACACCTACATACATGAAGTTTCTTTTACAAGTGCAGATGCATGTACATGTACATGTACAGCGTGGCAGGAGTGATGGGTGGAGGATATACCTCAAGAATCTATCTTTATAGGATTGTTGGGTTTCTAAATATACAAGGGTTTCCCCCAAAGAAGAGTGATGATGTCATTTTGAATTCTGTGCGTAGCGTGTGTAAGATTAGTGCATGCATGTACATGTACCTGACATGCCCACACATGTACATGGGGTAATGTGTGTTTGTGACGCCCCAATGTAACACATGTGGTAACGTGGATGTAACATAGACATGTAACATGGATGATGCACAAGTGTGCCATGGATGGTACACTTGTAAGTGAACAGTAGCACAGGTGTAGCCCTGGTGTAAACATGGGTGTGGTTGGGGTGTAACAAGCCTCTGCTGAGGTGTACATGTATGTACTGTAATGGCTGGTCTACTGCTCGATTTTGGCCTCTGCTGCAATGACATAGCATAGGACGCAGTATGTTATCGCGAAGTGTTGGTGGACTGTTTGATCGTGGATATAAACCAACAGATTAAGGTGTGCACTTTCAAGTATGGGCTGATCCCTGTATGTGTTCCCCCTCCTCCCCCCCCCCCCCCCCCCCCCCCACCCTTCCAGCCCAGGTACGTGTAGATGCATTTGCATGTGTGCATGTGTGGGGTAACAGGTATATGTGTGGTGTGTGCATGTGTGTGTTCTTATAAGCGTATGTGTGTGTTGGAATATGCAGTACAGTGCATGGAACGAAGTATAAATGAGCTCTACAAGTCACTTGCACTACATGCCCTTACACACACATATGCCTACTGTACATGCATGCACACTCATACCCCACACACACACTCATACACGTCCACACACATGCACATATCCACACACACACACACACACACACACACACACACACACACACATGCCCCACGACCACAGGGCAGCTGCCATGACGCTGAGAACGGTCCTTCTATCGATACAAGCTCTCCTCACGGCTGCAGAGCCTACGGACCCACAGGACGCTGTGGTTGCCAAGCAATACATGGAGAACATTGACCTGTACAAGAAAACAGCCAGACATTGGGCCATAGCCTATGCCGGAGGTGGGACTGGGAACTAGACTGTAGCCTATGCTGGAAGTTGGCCTGGGGGACTAGGCTGTACATGTAGTCTAATTCTGGGGCTTAAACGATTGCCTATATGCAGGATGGGGGCTGGGAACAAGACTATAGTCTTTGCAGGAGGTGGGGCTGTGGACTGGACCATGGCATATGCTTATGCATGTATGGTGACTAGACCGTATGGGATGGGAACTGGACTGTATCCTACATGAGAATGGGAACTAGCACACAGGAGGTGGAATGGGGACTAGAGTGTACAAGAGGTTGAAGATGAAAGGTCCCGTCATGATGTACATGTATTTGTGTATTCACATTCAGCACCCAAAAATGCTAAAATGGACACGAAAGAGTTCGACGAAAAACTAGCGCAAATGGAGAAGATGGGAATAAACGAGGTGAGGGGGGCGTGTCACATGTTTGTAAAGGCCCTGTGGTTGTGACATACCACATGTGTTTGTGTCGAGTCACTAGCAGTGCAAGTTGTCTGACACAAGAAGTTCCGTTTCTTTTACTGCATGCAGTTTACTAGGTTGAGTATGGCTGGCCGCAATAGCGTGTAGTGTGTACATGTACCTTAATCAACCAAAAATGTGATTTGGGATAGTTTCTGCAAAAAGGACAGTGTTTATTTATTTATTTTTTCAAGATTTTATTCTAGAAGGTAGAAATGTCCTTTACACATTATTGTGTCTTACGCACTGAGAATCAGAGTATCTGTCATGGAGTTGTAAGGCGATTAATTTTTTATTAGCCATGCATTTCAACGCAAGCATTACATATTTATTGCATGTACTGGAAAGTTTATAATTATGTGTTAGGTTTCGTTTTGCGGAAATGATCTCATATATAAACCGCAAATAATTAAAATCTTTGTATTCGTAGTGTGTGTATGCAGTGTGTGTGTGTGTGCATTAATAGGAATAGGAATTATGCAGAATGATGTACATGTTCATGCACTATTGATTTTTGTCAATCTGCATGGTTACAAGCATTCTGTAGTATGTGTAATACATTCTAAATTTAACATATCTGCATTGTCTCCTCCCAACACACACATACACACATACACACACATACACACACATGTACACTCACGCACATACACACAGCATGAAGCCAGAGTGGCTCTGTCGACTTACTCCCTTAATCTCGAAAGAGCCGTGGAAAGCATATTTAGTTAATACAAAGAGTTTTTGTTTGTGTTCCAATATTTAGCCCTACGGAGTGTTGTATTTGAGACGTTGATTGTGTATGATTTTATTTTTGTTTTTGTTTTTTCGCACTCTGACATCATAAAATGGATTATACGAGATAGGTTCTCTGCATACAGGTAGCGATGTCCTATAGATAGTGCGTTATTGCAGTTTGTTATTTAAACACTAACGAGACCTTTTACACATGGTGATAGGAGGTTACATATTGATCATGGATGCACAAATATCGCGTGCCAGTTTAGTAAGCAGTTCATTCGAGCATGCCAAAAAAGTAGGACGTGCAAGACACACACACATTCCAGTCCACCCTGGCCCTGGGCATGCATACGGAGCGTGACTTGCATTACTAATGCAAATATTTAAATTGGTTATATAAGCAGCGTAATAGTATATCAAGCCAGTGAGAACGAAGGTATCCTCATAGAGAGTGGCCATGGATACGTAAGCTACGGACGCCGTGCGATGCATGGGATAAGGGACTTCTCTTGAGGGGAAAGGCATCCTAGCGTGCGCTGTTTTTATTATTTTATTATTCATTGCATAATCTGTGTGCGTGTGTCTATATGTGTGTGTGTGTGCGTGTCTGTGTATGTGTGCATGTACTTGTCTGTGCGTGCGTGTCAGTGTGTGTGCGTGTCTGTGTGTGTGCGTGTCTGTGTGTCTGTGTGTGTGTGTGTCTGTGTGTGCGTGTGTGTTTTGTTACCAAATATGAACACGTATAATGCAGAAACAAAGGCGCTTTAAAGCACACGTATACAGAATACAAATGCAGTGCACTTCCATTATTCCGTGTATATATATCAGCTCGACAGACGTACACTCGCAGCGACGTAAACAGTTTGCCATGCGATCGACCAGCCTACCGAATACCCGCTACCCACGGGGGCTCTGCTCAGTCGAGGTCTTGTGTTGTGTACGACAGCAGCGAGTTGTCTCTGAAGGACTTCCTGTCTCGTCACGCCAACTCCTTCCCCTTGCAGTTTGCGATCGTCAAAGGTTTCCATAGTGATTCGGTATCCATGAGCGAAGGGGACGTGTACACGGCGTATTTCGAAAAGAGGACCGATGTGATTGCCATGATGGACTTTAGAGAGGAGGAGTGCTCGCTCCCCGTCAACTCGGCCATGCAGCTAGGACTGATCTACGACCCGAACAAGTATCTAGACGAGGCGCTCATAGGTTACGAATTCGAGACGGCGGGAGAAGTGATAAAGGCGTCCATGAAACCCACGCTGCTGAGGGCCACGCAGGCGCATAAGGACGGCAAGGATTCGCGGTCCGTTGAGCGGGACGAGCTGCTGCTGGTGAAGCAGTGCGTGCATTCCCGCTTCAAGGAGTACGTGGAGGTGTTCAGCATCACCCAGGGCGTGACCAAGAAGCTCAGGGCATCTTGCCGCGGACGGTTCACGACTAACCCGCACAGGGTGGCAATGTACGCCGGAGAAATCCTGAAGCACATTCCGAACATAGCCGGAGTCCAGGTACTGATGATAACGGACACTCTGGCTACCTTCTACTCGTCCCTGCCGCAGCAGTTCGTTTCCGAGCCGGTTACTCTCCTGCGCACCGGCACAGAGAGTTCCCTGATAGCTAGACCGCGGCAAGACGGAGGAGATCAATCATATCGATTAGTGGAGATCCCTAGTACGCTAGATGTTACCGTCCAAGTCGTATCCGCCCAACTCCGCGGAAAGCCGGCCCAGGCGGGACACCTTTCAAGCCGTGGAAGCGTACAAGTTTCGTCGCGTGAGGACGATCGACAAGTCTCCGAAGCAGCGAGTGTTTCGCGAGGCGGTGAGGCCAGGCTTCGAGAATACCGGTGTATCGCTCCAGATGCCGCCCAAGGAGGAGGCACAGTATGAGACCATTGATGAAGCGTGCAAAGCGGCGAATCTTCGCACTCGGCTCTCATCCCTGCAGGAGTATTCCGAACGGCAGGGAGAACCGCACACGGGCGCAGAGCGGCGGAAAACGGTGACGGGGGCTTCGGGTGATTACGTAACCATGCAACGCTTATCCGAAGAACCGCAAGTATGTTCATTGTCATGAATCCACGTGCGCTATAACACTGATTTCATGCTGTCCAGATCTTGCATCGAAGTGATGCAATCCATCCGCGGATGTGAAGCTGGGTCTGGGCACAAGACACCATGCATGCGCGTGCATTATAAGACGTGCTGCTACATGTATACACACAAAACAGTAAAATTCATTATGCTTAATGTAATAGCAGTTCCTTCATTTCTCAGAGCCTGCATGCTGCGTGCATTTATTAGAGGTATACATTCATGAAATAATGACCTTTCTGGATTTATGTTTATAACATACAACTCAGATTGCTGTAACTTATCAACGATTAACGCTATCGCCTCCTTATTTTTAAGTCTTCGTCCTATACACCATTTCTCTATGTGTAAGTGTAGTTTGGTGCCTTGCACATATCTGATACCCTATCTAGTTCAAAACCTCTACATCTTTAGGTAGGAGCGTTCAAATCGCTTCAAATTTGGTTTATACGTAGAGGGGTCCTGTCGCTATTGATGTGTTTTGTTCGTTAAATTGTGCTTTATCCATTACGGAAATACTGCTGTGCGAAATTACTGCACATTTTCCCGCTCGTTTCGCGCCAATTACTTTGGTACAATTTGATGTGTGGGGGAAATTTTTGGCGGAATCTAAGTGCATGAACTTTGCACAGCTGTATCTGTATAACGGATAGGATACAAATTAACGAACTTAACAAATCAATAGCGACAGAACCCCTCTACTTAAACACCGAATTTGATGGGTAACGGACCTCATAATACCTGCACTATCGTTGTGCAAGGCACCAAAATACATATTCGCATAGTGAAATGGTGCAGGACGAAGTTTGAAAATAGGATGTCGATAGCGTTTACCATTTGTAAGTTATAGCAATTTGGCTTTTATGTTATAAACATAAATCCACTAGGGTCATTGTCTCGTCAGTAGAACGTTCCATATTAACTTGAATTTAGCGATAGCTTGTGTGGTCAATGTATTGATTGAATTTATGCATGCCAAACTAATGCTTTCGATTGTTATATATCACTATTTAACTTGCTCTCAGCAGCGTTCAATATACTGGTTGCGTGCAGTGATGTGCATGCATTGCCTAACACAAATGCCACTTGTGTATTGTTGTTCGTTTTTTGTGTCGTTATTATGATGACATTTGTTTACAGAAAAGTCTAGAGGTAACTGGAATAGCTGGATTCACATGTGCTCAGGTGATGAGTATACGTTGCTCTATGCATTGAGCACTTGATTTACATTGCCTGCACAGGTTTTGGATATGCTTGATAGGATGAAACTTTCTCAATACAAACAAGCATTTGAACGAGAAATGATAACGGGAAAACTACTGCTCGCCTGTGACGAAAAAGTCTTGGAAAACGACCTGGAAGTGAAGTCTAAGCTTCACCAGATTCGTCTGATGCAATTGATTAGGGGGGAACAATCTCTTCATGAAGCATTCATTAGTCCACAATGACCTTACTCCCCTTTCCAAACTGACACACGAGGATGTGAATGAACAATAAACACCTTCCAATTTCGGAGTGTAAATTCCAGTTTGAGATAGCACTTGAACACTCTAAACACAACACCTTAATGAATGAACATGCATGGTGAGATTGATGATGATGTGCCTATTAAAATCATGTGAATATCGCAATTACACTAATGTTTCGTTAAGAAGCATGCGAGAAATGTACAAGCACTTATAACACTTATAACAATTAATATTACAAAGAAAATAAAAACGAAAGATGATCAAGTTGATCTGAACAGCCAATGAAATTCTTCAAACATATACCACCATACACTTCATTGCTTGATGCTCTTAGCTTATTACACCAAATGCCATTCTTGTTCCCAATCATTCTGTAATTTTGGATTTGCCCCATTTGAATACAGAACCATCAAAAAGAACTGGCTGGAAGCGTTTATTTACTGTATCACACAAGGGGACAAGAGATATCAGTCCCTACATGCAAATACGTGTGTTGTAGAAATGTTGGATACACCGTATATACGTGCTGCAAAAGCTGCCGGTCTATGCAATCTATGTATAATGGCAGACAACACAATATAGGTGACAATTGGAGGCATAACCTATGCACGTGGCACATGCATGACCAACTGGAACATTCTAGAACACTCATTTGTGCTTTCAATCAAACATAATTACACGCTACGGTTGATGTTGAGCTCTGATCCGAGTCACAGTGATAGTAGTTAGATACATGCGCCGACTCTGAGGCTTGCATGTCACGACAAATCTTGACCGCCCATAAGTCAATCTCTGAAATTATTGATCCCTCTTACGAAGGTTTTTGTCCGCTCATGTCCATTGCTTTAAAACATGCATGTGGTGAAAATATCGGATTGAAGTTCCAAAGAACAAAAGAACTCATATTGGAGTAAGTATAGGCCTAGTTATTCCAGATGTCTATAGCTGTCCAAATGGATGTTCAAATGACAGAAAAATGGATGAGAGTTTCTCCGTGAAGGAAGACTGCATGCACCCTAAAGAAGGTGCGTAAAAGCGATCCCATCAGACGGAGCTGCTTTAAACTGTACTGTCTTGATATGGGGGGTCACCGTAAAGTATCTGCAGAGAAAATCTGAACAGTTGTGAGTGGCAAACACTGTTGTACTTCAGATCCTTTGGTTATCGCATTTATTAAAGAGAGATTTATGTGGAAGAGTATATGAAGAACATTGTAAATTAAGTGACATTCAGTGCATGCACTACACTAAATGGGTTGAAGCCGTGCCCCTATCCAGCTAGTGTGCCACTGGTGTGGCCAATTCCCTACTCATGTTAAATGAAGTAATATGTCGTTTGACATATAACGATTCTTACACTGTAGATGCTGCATGGATTGTCATGAGAATATAATAGACTCCCTAAGCTGCTTACAACAGATCAATGAATTCGGAAACAGCTGATAAAAGACTTGAAGAAATTAAAATTATATCCCTTGGATCATAATTGCATTATAATCTGTATACACTGCAAAACAAAAGAGTGATTTGCACTCTTGCATGACAGGATGGAAGATTTGAACGTACATGCATTGATCCAGTTAGACATGGTTGGTACACTTCCCCTCTATGTCATAATTCTTTTCTTTATTATAGGATGAATCCCTCGCAATAGTAAAAGAAAATTCTTGAAAGTGCCAAACAAAATGCCCCCAAAAAAGCAGAACGCAGAGAAGTAAGCAACCTCGTTTTGCAGTAGGAGTTAAGGTATGGTAGAATGCTATTAGACGAAAGAAGCATGCCTTGTGGCTGGGCCCTTATGATTTTTTTTTAATGAATCGATTAATAGATACAGCGATTAAGGATGCAATAATTAGGCACTTGAGATGATTGCCACTTCTTCATTGCTTACAACAACGATCTAGGTGTATGGTCCATGTGGAAGCACATACAAATGGCAAAGGATAAAGCAAAAACAGATTACAGCCATTGTGATGAATGTATATGATTATATATATTACCAATCATTCAATTAGAAATGTTTAAATCCTGATTCAGACACTGAGTTCTCCATATCATGCCTGGTGAAATTTTGTGTTCATGGTAAAGGTGGAACTTAATATTAAGAATTACATGATGGTTCGAAAAATATCAAGTGGTGCCAATGAGATAAATATAGCAGATCATTCACTAAACGTTCACAGATGCCATGCTTTTAGTATAATCAAACTAGACTCATTCTCATGGTTAATGGTATGTTTTACACTAGCGGTATAGATTAGCACCACTTACAGTTGCTCCAAAATGTATCAAAATTAAATCTCTTACAGGACTGCCATACAAAATTATTGATCTGGTTGTTATTAACTACATTAGCATTACGCGTTCAGTCGTTATACTAGATGTTAATTTAGGCTTTAAATGCGGAGATTTGACTCTCTGAAGCATCGAACTGACCTCTTTATCTGTGCATATTAGGGCAGATTCCTTGCGCATCAATTAAAAATGTGGATGACGTGATCCGTTTTAGTGAAGACAGGACTTTCATCTGACCTACACCCTAGCTGAACACTCTAAAAGCAAGAGTATGACAGTAGAGGACCTATGTTAAAGCTACTAGGCAAAGGTTATTGGCAAGCCCATTATTCTTGCAACAGGGATCTGCCAGTTCTGCTAGCCTGCCTCACCCCAAAATCCACACCATACATGCACTATAAAACTAGTACCTCTACTAGCAACAGACTACCACCAAATACTCCAACACTACGCCAGGCTTCATAGTAAGGCTCACCTACTGAGCCTTTGATGCTAGGGGAGGAGAAGCCAGACCTGGTACTGGGCCAGGAGACCATCTGTGTCAGGGACACAGCTGCAGCAGCCTGGGGCCGACGACCAGACAGCAATTAGGGGAAAAGGTTCATTTCAGAAGGCTTTATACCCAAATCAAGAGAAACCAGCTTAGAGAGAACTGCCCAAAGAGTTTCAGACTGAGAGGCATACAAGGTAATGGCAGAGAATTGGTGTGACAGGCTACAAAAGATTCTGGACCTGGTGGTACCAGGGAACAGGAAGGAGATGGACTTTATCAGCTTTGCACTGAGCGCTTGCCATGACCAAGCGCAGATGATGCACTTGGTCATGGCCAGTGCCATTTGTTGTTTCAGTTATTGATCCTCAGGTGGCTTTTAACATGCTGCGTCTATGCAGTGGCTTTTGTAAGATAGTGCACCTAGCCAGGTCAACCCCCCCAGGTGAGGCTGCTGATTCTTTGAAGATAATGGACTCTGATGTTAGAAGTTGCTTTTCGAAGTGCTTCTCTATAGATCTCTCTGAGGCTGCGTGGTGCCAATCTCAACTAAGCCTAAGGTTGGGGGGGGGGGAGGGTTGGGCCTACGCTCTCTCTCTCTCCACTCAAGTGCTGCTTTTATTGCATCTTTTTACCATCACCTGATGAATGTAGTTAATCTCTTCAGCAGCTTAGTCTCTTCTTCAGATGTCATCTCTCCAGAATCTGCCATCGAGTCTCCTCCCTTGCAGAGTTCTCTCTCCCATAAGCTGGATAGTTTGTCTTTTAGCAATTAGTATGACTTATCTTATCCAGCAAACAAAGCTCGCCTCCTCTCTGCCTCTGCTTCTTTGGCCACTTCTTGGGTCTCAGTCCTTCCTTCAGGTGAACCTGGCACGCATTTTGATCCTAGCGAATTCCTCACAGCTATTTCATGGTGGCTGTGTTTTGAAACCACAAGGGCTTCCTCCTGCTGTCTGCTTTGTCCTGAAATACCATGCATTGTCGTGCAGACAAGGTGGTGATGTGGTGGTGTGTGACATAACCAACTGCGTGATATATTTGTAGACTTTTGCCACAAGGCGAACCTTAGTGTAAAGGTTGAAGCAGGTAGCACTCTTACCCCTGACCTTTCTAGGTCTCGTCCCGCGGATGCTTTAGTGAGCAATTGATCAGATGGAATACCAACTGCTTTTGACATTAAAGTGACATCTCCTCTCACACCAGTGTCACTTCAGGAAGCAAGTGTCACACCTGGAACTGCTGCACTACTGACAGAGTGGAGGAAGCACCAGGCTAATGACCCCAAGTGTCACATCCTTGGGTGGAAATGCACCCCTCTCGCGGTAGAGAGCTATGGGAGCTGGGGTAGTGAAGCCAGGCAAGTTTTCTCCCACTTGGCCTCACGCCTGTCCTTTGGCTTAGGAATTCAGAAGCCAAAGATTTTGGTAGAGATGTATGGGAAGTTGAACATAGCCCTAGTGAGGTGCAATGCCAGAGCCCTCCTCAGTATAGAGCATGTAATTTGGTTTAGTTACTTTATATGTATAGTTTAGTAGTTTTAAGGTACATGTATTCATGCATTCTTGTATTCTCTGCTGTTATTTATATGTGTATTATTAGTAGACAAAAATAATAATAATGGAGAAACCCTGAGAAAGCTACTGGGAAGTGTCTATGTGCCTTAGGAAGGAAAAGGCATCAGATTTCTTTCAACCTCTTCAACTAGGAGTGGCCTGTGCCTCAGGGACTGAAAAGATTATACATAAATTAAGACGCTGCTGTTGAGGATCACTGGTCAGACAATGACTTTGCTGTCATTAAGATTGACATGAAGAATGCCTTTAACCTCGTTTTCAGGGAAGCTCTTTCAGAATGTTCAAGTTTTTTTTTCCAGAATGTCTTCCCTGGGCAACGTGGTGTTACGGCTCCCAACCTTTCTTGTTTCACCCTTTAGGCAATTTAACATCTGAAACTGGAGTGCAACAAGGCGATTCATTGGGTTCCGTTCTCTGGCTCTGCATGCGGGCACTGCGTACATCACTTCTACTACCTCCTCAGGTTTTGCAGATGTAGATAACCAACATCTAATGCATGCCGTGAGCACCTTCAATGGCTTGGTGTCTACTCAAGACACTATTCTCATTGGCTCTACTGTAGACTCACCCATACCTCAAAAGGCCCTGTCTTTCAAAATGACACTGAACAGTTTAGAGCTCTCTTAGATTCCTCATCTCCTGCTAACAAGGCGCCCACCTCCTCTCAGCATCAGACCCTCGCACATCATCTTGGCTTTCAGTGGTGCCTAGTGTAGAGCTTGGTTTACATCCTGACCCCCATGAAGGCATTAGGTGGTTGCTGGGATTGGATACCTCCAGAGGGCTACCCTGTTCTCTTTGTCCCAACACAGCTTTAGATCTCCTGGGTCACCATGCTGCTACATGTAGAAGGTGGAGATGTGGTCATAGAACATAATCAACTCCGAGATGCCTCTTTTGATTTCTGTCACCAGGCACATCTTGGTGTTCAGGTTGAAATTGGTAGTACCCTTGCACCTGATGGATCTCGATCTCACCCAGCTGATGTTTTGGTTCATGATTGGATTGCTGGCAGATTTGCTGCTTTTGATTTCACTGTGTCATCCCCCCTCTCTGTTGCTTCACTGTGTCATCCTCCCTCTCTTTGCTTCACTGAATCAAGCATGCACTACATCAGGCTTCAACAACTCTATCAGCATCCAGGATTTAATTAAAGATTATTACTTGCGTAATACATTTAGCTCATTAATTTATTGGTATGTCAAGTTGTTATACTGTATAACATTGCTATTTGTGATGCAGAATGGAAAGTCAATTTCTACGATTAGTGAGTGCAGATATCTTATGCAAAATCATAGTGCGATAACACAAAACGTACAACATGAAAATAACACGAATAGCCGCAACACTTAGTGGGAAAAAAAACACTTGAATTTCAGGCAGCAGTATAGGAAAAATATCGCTCTCCGAATTGCCGAATCGCTAGGATGTGGTAGAAGAACGGAAGTCACAAAGGCTGGTCGCGGGTGCAGGGAACTTTGCAACAACCATGAATAGTGAAGTAACCACGCCCCTAAAACTCTACATGCTTGTATATCTCCCTCTGTTTGCCACTGTCCTAACCTTTGGCAGGGTAGGGGAGGATCGGCAAGCACATACGACATTTTGCTTAAAGCTTTAATTTCACTGACTGATTGAATGTGCGCTTTACAAACCCTACATGTATACTTGTATGGTAGGGCGAAATAATAAAACATGTGGTTAAGAAACTACAGTACATGCCTATACATGTAGACCAAGGTACTGTACAAAATGAAGACCTATATACACCTTAATTTGTGATGCCAGGAAATTTAAGATGCCCGTGATGCCGAATGCTACTCTATAGATCTATGACGCACGTGCAGCATCACGAGCATACACATGTACATGTAGGGCCGCTTAACATCATCATAATCTATTAAAACGTGAACACCTCGTACCTGTATTCAATAACCACACCCACGCGTTATGCGAGGGCGTGGTTACGTGAAAATAGATATAATTCCTGTTACTAGTCTAAGGGGGGTTTGGTGACACAGCAACGCGGCAAATAATTAAACAGCATGCGGACCGAATTCACGCACGTGTAAATGTACAAATAACACAAATTGAAAGAAATAGTGGGATGCATAGGTAGGTTACTAAATCTCTTTGGACTTAGCTTGTTTGATTATGGGGTGGATGGGCTACACTTGAAGTGCCTTGGTTCCTGAGCCAAAGTGACACATCTCGATACCAGATAGACAACGTATACTTGAGTGAGCATGGCTTCATTAATTCCGACTCCATTTTGTTTCATCAATTGTATCGACTGCGCGTTCACTTGTCTATGCAATTATAGTCACATACATGTTTAATTTGCTCTACCACCTGCATTAGCAACACGCATATAACAGTAGACAAAACTGTGCATCGCGCTATTTTAGACCTTACAGGGACGAAAGAAAAATTGGGTTCAAAACACAAATGATTGCTTATAGGACATCTATATGCATTTTTGATTGACTTCATGCAACTGTTTTGCCGTGGAAGATAATTTCAGTCCAATGTATGCACGCACGCACGCACGCAGGCACTGACACACACACATGCATACACACACGCACACACACGCACATACACACGCACAAACACATACACACCACTCACACACACATACACACACATACACATACATGTACACACACACATACACAACAACACACATGCAATACACACACATGTACACGCGTGCACAAATGTTCTTTGTTTATGTAAGCTTCATAGGCGGTATTTGGCATGCAAACAGTGTGGGGGATGATCGTGTGCAAACATTACCGCTTAAGTATGCAAAACAGAAGACTACGAAATAAACTTTGATTCATTCCTCTCGAGATGGTTCGAGATCAGCGACCAACGACATCGACAGATTAACAACGTTACATATATGGCTCCCCAGACCAGCCAGGCAGTAAAGGAAATGACATTAATCGAATAGAACCGCAAGTATATAGAATGTTGATGTTGATGGTAGATGGAAGTATATGCTTACACTCGTCACAGGTTTAACACTTCATCGATGCATTCTTCATACATTGCGCCAACTGCCATGTGTCCACAAAATCATATTACAATAAGTCAAGCTTCCATCCTAAAATGCTTTTATTAACATTTGTCTTTAAGATGGCTCTCTATCGGCTTGAGTATTGAAATCTCGTGCCAATTTAAAAATAGAAACTTTGATCTCATTTTGGAATGATATATAAAACTGAATCAAGATTTGAATGCAGCCAAACGCATGCGGCCGAATTTTAAACTTCTATTTTCTAGCTTCGGTTTTCCCCGTCTCTATAAATCCTTGCGAATAATTAGAACGTTGATCGATGGCTTACGCCGGATTTGTGTAAATTTGTTTATTGGATTTCCTCAAAGGCATTGTAAATAAACGATTGTTTAGAAGTGCGCACGTTTGCAAACTATACTCACGAGACTTCCGCTTTGTATTCGGATGACTTCTACTTATCGACCCGAATCGAACCAAGTGTTGTCAGTTATTGACGCAATTATACGAGTCGATTGGGACGCACCATAGTTGCGACTTTGGAGAGGGCAACACTTGATCGTGAGTGTATTCCGTACATGTGTGTGCCTCATTTTTGCGTGCATGTCCGCGCGAGCCACACCGCATGCATATACTGTTGCCTCAATTTAAAATTGTGCACAGGATATGTTCTCTCTCTCTCTCTCTCTCCGAGAGTCTCTTCGATGAGGCAGAGAGAGCGCTCTCTCTCTAGCTCTCTATCCTATCTCGAGAGATAGAGATAGAGTCGTCATCGCAGAAGTAGGCGACGTCTATGTCTCTCTATCTCTACATCTCTATCCTCTCCCTCTCTCTCTCTCTCTCTCTCTCTCTCTTCTCTCCTCTCTTCCCCTCTCTCTCTCCTCTCTCTCTCTCTCTCGTACATAATTAAAGATTGATAAATGATCAATAAAGCTCTAATAAGTCGTGCTTTCGTGACGCATTCACGCCACACACATACACAAGAAATACTGCATCGTGTTGCCGTGTGGCAGCTGTATATTAATTGTACCGCACCACGCATTACCACGTTACACACAGTTTACACATATGCACGCACACACGCACACACTCACGCACACACGCACGCACATACACGTACGCAATAAACACACGCAGACGCATAGAAGAGTAAGCCGAATGAGTGCGTTGTACGTCGATCAATCTAATATATATGCTTACACACATCTACGTTTGAGATGGAAAGATAATCAGTTCCGAAACATTAGGTTCGTTTGTGTCGGCTCTATCGTAGATCACGAAGTACTCTACTATCTATGGATAGATTATGCTTTAGAATGTGCTTGCACCACACAATCTATTGTCGGTTGACTGGTTCGGCTCCCATGCCTATTCATGTCGGTCACGCATAGAAGAGACTATTCATATTACGAAAGAAGGGGGAGGAGAGGGTGACATGGGGGAGGGAAGGGGGGAGAACTAGGGAAGGAGGGTGAACAGATTCAATATGCATCTAGAATCAGTATACGGGATCGTTTCCGAGAAAAGAGACTAGCGCGTAGTACTACGCGTAATAGAAATGTAACGGTTGCGTTGAAATGTATGGCTAATTCATAAATCACAGCCTAACTACTCATATATATATGACTATCGAGAGCATGATGTACGATTCACAAAGCGGTGGTCTGAACCGTTCAATGACGTAATCTGTGAAGGAGCCACCAGTCCTTATTAAGTAAGCCATTTCCGCGAATCAATGACAATGATGTTCCGTTCTCGTAAACTACTTCTATCAATCTAGTCAAAGTCTAAAATATACGCAAAGTATACTAAAGGGAATATTAGCTCTACAAGTACGTTCGTAAGTGCATCGCTGTGTGCTCTTACCCCCACAGATAGGTGCATGATGGAAGAGGAAGCCTACGTGTACATGTCGTCGATGAGTCAGAGGAAAAATGAACAGTGAGTTGCTCTTATGTACAAACATGTATACAGGCGTGTGCTAGCCGTGACTTCAGCGCTCACGTGCGAAACAGTAGCAGAGTTTGTATAAGATCCATTGCAAAATGAACATTTGTTTAAGTACGGGCTACAGTCAGTCTATTTTAAGGCCACAGAAAGAATACTTTACATGCATGGCACTTTACGTGTGTAAGAACAACCTATAGAGTATATAGACGCTTACGAGATCAGTCGGTCAATTAACGTACAATGCTAATGCAACTTGTATGCATGAGTAAGTTTTCGAATCGCCTAACCATGCATACATGTAGATGCATTATTCTCGTCACGCAGAGCGTCCCCTCAATGTGCATGCTGAATGTCGGGGGGGGGGGGGGGGGGGGGGGGGGGGGGGGGGGGTGTTGATTACCTCGAATGCAAAATCAGACAAAGTTCGGATGAACGTTGTTTGTCCTCGAGCACTTTTGTATCGATGCACTCAATACAGAACCGTCTTTAGCGGGTGCATCTAGGAATTGAATACGGGGATTGTGGTCTCATTTATTGCATGAAAATTCATCCTTGCACTATCTACTCATCGTTTCCTTCCATTTGCATGCACCTGGCCTTGGTTGTGAAGCTCAACTTCCACAAAAGGATCTCCCTCAAAAACGCCCCAAAAACCCACCGTGAAACCAAGGCCAAAGGCTATAGGACAAGCGGGCACCAAGAAATCCAACGCGAGGTTTGTACAAATAATTAGTCAAAATGTGCTGAAACCTAATACGGTCATTGCCATGTAACTATATTTTGAAAACAATGGGATATAAAAAGACTGTGATGTTATAACGATGCTGATTGCGCATATAGTTGAAAGGCAAAATGGTTACTACACTGTACATACCATGTAATTATAAAAACTAAACCTTTTTTTCTTGCGCACAGTGAAGAAGGCGACGAGAAAAAACGCATGAGCGACTCGTCTCCAAAGAAACTCCGCGCCAGCCAAAGTCTATCAAATCTTTCAGCCCATAATATCCAAAAGGTACAAGAAGACATCAAGGTGATACCGAATAACCCTCTCAAGTACCGCCCACTGCCAGAGCTACCGCCGTCCCCTTCTCTCGAAGAACGCAGCCCGTTCAGCAAGCCAGTCACCAATGACTACATCACCGTTGCAGACGTGGCAACAACATACGCGCATCTGCTGCCCAGACGGGTTGAAGTGTGCAGAGGTGTCTTCGGGGACGACGAAGATGACGATATGTGCATCTCAACGGGTGACATTTACAATATCCATTATGTGAAAAGTAGGGAAATTATGACTCTAAAGGCTGAGTCTGGGAATAAGGAAGATGAGTTTGCTGTACCATTGAACTCATCCATACGGTTTTCTATTCTCTATGATCCAGAAAAGAATGCCGGAAAGGCTGCAAAAGGATATTTGTTTTCCAAAGTGCAGGAGATCCTCGATGCCAATCCAATGCCGAAGGTCATGTGTGCCATAAAAAGAAATACTGCCACCAAGATAGAAAACATGGTAGTCCCTGGGGAAGTGCTGGTGATTATTGGCAATGAGGTAATCCAGGGTGAAGTGCATCTTAAGACGTTCAGCGTGAAAACAGATTCTCAAAAGGTGCTCCCAGGAAGTAGCATAGGGCAGTTCAGTACAAAACCAAGTGATGTGCAGATGTACATGCATCAAATACTGAAGCACAACAGGCATCTCATTCCATCCACAGTACTGCTCTATCCACCAACGGACGGACAGATACTGCCAGAGGCACTACGCTCAAGGCCTCTGACATTGATCGAGATGAGCACCTCATCTTCCCTTGTTGCAACTGTTCACTTGACTGGTCCTGAGCAGGTGATCTTAGACATACCAAGCACTCTTGATGTGGAGTTGAAATGGGTTGAGCTGAATGATAGAGAAATGTCCGAGCTCAAAGCCAGTACATCCAAACTTTCAAAACAATATAATGAATCAAAAGTGATTCGCTATCGACATCCAAATCAGAGTGAAGAAGTATACATGACACAAGAGGAGCTGTACACCTCCGTCCTTCAGTTGGGGGTGGGCTGGAGCCCATTGCATGGCTCCACTTCTCGGCGCTCCAGCCTCGATGCAGAGAGCATTTTAGGCGACACCCAGTTTGCTGCAATACAAGGAAAGCCTGATAAAATGACACAACCTGGGACCCTCATAACCCCCCAAATTAATCAGAGCACTTGCTCTACAGAGGAAGCACCAAGTGCGCAACAGTTTCAGACAACGAAGCGTGCATCAGAGCCCGTACTGCAGCAATATTCGACTGTGCAAAAAGCAGCACGCTGTAGATCCGCCATCAGCTATGGCAACCAAGTATTGGAGAATTCAGAACACAATGCAACTTGCTCTAACGATGAGGAGACATACGATCATCCAAAGCCGTTCAAATCAGAATCACCAGGCAGTCACAGCGGCAGCTCTGATGCCGTGTTTGGGCAGGAGTTGTATGACCAGCCACGACTATCTAGCGTGGATGCAAGTTCCATGCTCGGATGCTCAAAGCAGACCTTTCCTGCCCCCCCTCTTTTGCACAGTGATGAAAAGGATGATTGGGGCAGCAATGATTTTTCATCAGGGAAGGTGTCACCTCTTCCGCCCCAACTGCCTGAGCGTGCTATGTACAATGTCTTGCCGCAGAGGCAGCTGGCAACAAAGTCTCCACCATCCTTAAAAAAAACAAGTGCCTCCCAATTACACCGTGCTCTGCGAAATCCATTACACCCACTCAAAGCATGCATAACTTTATATGTGAGAGGCCACCCTCATCTCTATCTGAAAACCTTCCCCCCATCGTATACAATCATACAGCCCCCAGTTCTCCATCGCATGACTACATTTCAGGGGATCGAGGGCGTGAGAGTGTGTTGTTGAAACGAATGAGTCCTGTTCCACCCCACACATCAGTCAGCCAGTGCAGTAAATTTGAAAATGGACTGGAACTTAAGTATGAAACCTTTGAACATGATCTGGATCAGATGAAAAATCAGTTGAGAGCAGCGGAATCAAGGATTGAAGAGCTTCAGAGGCAAATCACAGGCCTGGTGACCCAAAACCTGTTAGCAGGTTCGGGAATTTCAGCATGCAGACCAGCCAATGGAAAGAGCATGATGAATATGGAGGAGGTAAGTCAGATCCCAAACAATACGTCCTCAGAGCATGTGTAATTATGTGTAAATTGACTCGTGCCCATGCTACATATGCATGCATACGTGCTATGATTTGCACGTGATATGCAGTTCAACTCTATATTAATTCTGAAAGGCTGCATCCACTAATTGTGTCATAGGCTACACGTTAATGTCAATACGGACATATCAACTAAAGGTTCTAGTATACTCCTTGGCACCTAAGCCACTTATCCACGTGCATGATCATTGTGCATGCTAAAATGTAGTAGTCGCAGGTTATCATACATTTAAGTAGCTTGTAAGCACTACTAGTAAGCTCCCGTATTGTTAAATCAATAGAAATTCCGCCCCCCCCCCCCCCCCCCCCCCCCCCCCCCCCCCCCCCCCCAGGTTCTGTTGTGGCTTGATGAGCTAAACCTTTCACAGTACAAGAAAAAGTTCAAAGCCGAACGAATGTGTGAAAGACTACTTTGGCAGTGTGATGACGAAATCTTAGACAAAGATATGGGAATTTCGAACAGATTGCACAGAATACGGATACTGACGGCAATAGACGAAAGAAGAAATTCAAATTCGAATAAATAAACACATGTAAACTGAATTGCAGTTTCCCAATAATTTACACGCGTATTCCCAATGTGTGCATACGCTGTGACTGTGAGCGTGTTTGTTTTTTTTTTATTGTTGTTATATGTTACTTTTTGTTTTGCTGTTCAATGGTGCTGTATAATAAATATCTTTATGGGCTAACTTGGTTTGGTCAATACTGCTACTGTCATGCATGCGTATCGTTCTGGATTCTCAATGGGCTGTAGGCCTGTAGCTAAATGCTATTATAGGTTGTCCCAAATTTACTGATCTTTGATTAGATGATGGTGCTGGGCTACCGACTGTATTACCAAAATCTAATTCACACTTTTATTTTTTTCTTTTATTGTGTCATATTGTTGTTTTTCTGTGTGTTTAATTTTGTGGTATTTCAGTTGTTATAACTGTGTTATGATTTGTTTGACCTAACAAAGCCCTTGAAATCAAGTTATCATTTCCATTAACATTTGAAACTTCATCCATTGTGACTGAGGATGAAAATATTACTATAATTCGGAGAAAGTGGGGTTGGCTATGAAAAATGTTTGCCTCCTTGTATTGGGCGAGTATTGCACTTACAGACAATAAGATACTACTGAAAATCGTTAAAGATAAGCATGCTCGCTTCGATCTGTGCAAGCTAGGGCACCATGCAGGACATGCATGCATGCATGTAATGTGCATTGGTGGTCCTGCTGCAGGACGCTAACACCAATGATGTCCTGCGTTGATTGCGTACATTAACATTAGATGGCTATGCATGTGGCTACCCCAAAAAGCGGTCTTACTAGATGTAGGCTGTACGTGCATGGTTGTGGACATTGCGTATATCCACCATCAATACATGTGTACTGTACAAATACGTCATACTTAGTGCCCATGTTGAGAAGGTAGTTTAATATCCACTGTGTTTGTGTGTAAGACTCGGTGCAGTTTAGATAATTCTCTTTCACATGTTACTACGGGTATTACAGGTCAAACTAGTTTCGGAGGTGAGGAAACTGGTTGTGGAGGATGGACTATGTAACTATCCAGCAGAATGACCATTGGGGCATGTGGATATCAAATTTAAGCACCTCACACTGCCAGAGGTAGCGAAGTGCCCTTGTCGTTCCCTGACAAGATCACCCCCAAAAGGAGTACGCGAGTGAGAAGAATTTATATAATAAAAATGTTAGCTGTCTAGATATCATAGCACCGAATTATTGAATCATTTTAATCCACGGCCACATGGCTATAAAATAGCGATCTTGATTAATGCACGTGCCTAGCACACCATTTCATCCTCTGTGTGTGTGTGTGCACGCACGTGTGTGTGTGTTGTGTGAACCTCTATATGATGTGTTTGTGAGTCAGTATTCATGTTTGGATTAAGAGAGAAGGGAAAGAGGAGGAGAGTAGGGAAAGAGGAGGAGATGGATGGAATGGAGAGGGTGAGGGGGAGAGGGTCACTATAAGATTGGCAGGACAAGAAACCTCTCCCATCAGAAGAATGTTTTCAAGCAGAATCGATTTATGGGCATTTTTGGGTGCGACATCATTTTTTTGACCTTTCTCCCCCTACCATGCCACCCACATCTGCACAGAACACCTTGCAGAACAAAGAGGGAGATGCTTTAAGGAGAAGGCCAGCCTATTACAATTTATTGCAATTCAAAGATATAATGTGTGTGTTGTGTTGTGTTGTGCATATGTGTGTGCGTGTGCATGTGTGTGTTTGTGTGCATGTGTGCACATGTTCATGTGTTTGTTCATGTGTGGGTGTTCATGTGTGTTCATTTGTGGTTGTATATGTGTATGTGTGTGCATGTATATGTGTTAAGTTTGCCTGCAATTTGTATGTAGTTGTTGGGAGGGTGGATCCTCTAAACTGTGACCATGCAGCCAATCACACCAGTGTTCCACCAGAAGGCTTAGCTGCTAAGATGCGGAAGATGTTTGGAGTCAAATACAATGAGAAGTCACTTTGGATGGTGCAGTTGTGATGTGTTCATGATTGGCAGCTCTATGAACATGTGAATTGTGAAACTATCGGGATAACTGTTGTTCTTCTTCAGATGAATCGTCATTGTTGACAGTTTATGTAATTAGTTAAAGTAAGCTATATTAATTTCATTGCACTCTTAGCACAAGTACACCAAACTTCACTTTGATCGTGCAATTAGGAGCGTTGTCATTTCTAAATGTGCCCTTGTACTTTTAAATTTTCTTTTCATCGGCCGAGTGGATAAGGGTACTCATATCTACCTGTTTCTAGGTCACTGGTCCTAGGTGTAGTTCATACTCTGGGCAACAATGGGTTAATCCCGTGTGATACCCAGGTGTTCATACTCTGGTAACAGTGGGTTAAATCCCTGGCCGCTGGTCAGGTGTGATACCAGGTGTTCATACTCTGGGCAAAGTGGGTTAAATCCCTGGCCGCTGGTCAGGTGTGATACCCAGGTGTTCATACTCTGGGCAACAGTGGGTTAAATCCCTGGCCGCTTGTCAGGTGTGATACCCAGGTGTTCATACTCTGGGTAACAGTGGGTTAAATCCCTGGCCGCTGGTCAGGTGTGATACCCAGGTGTTCATACTCTGGGCAAAAGTGGGTTAAATCCCTGGCCGCTGGTCAGGTGTGATACCCAGGTGTTCATACTCTGGGCAACAGTGGGTTAAATCCCTGGCCGCTTGTCAGGTGTGATACCCAGGTGTTCATACTCTGGGTAACAGTGGGTTAAATCCCTGGCCGCTGGTCAGGTGTGATCCCAGGTGTTCATACTCTGGGCAAAAGTGGGTTAAATCCCTGGCCGCTGGTCAGGTGTGATACCCAGGTGTTCACACTCTGGGCAACAGTGGGTTAAATCCTGGCCGCTGGTCAGGTGTGATACCCAGGTGTTCACACTCTGGGCAACAGTGGGTTAAATCCCTGGCCGCTGGTCAGGTGTGATACCCAGGTTTCATACTCTGGGCAACAGTGGGTTAAATCCCTAGCCTCTGGTCAGGTGTGATGCCCGGGTGTTGTTCATATTCTGGTCAACAATGGGTTAAATCCCTAGCCGCTGGTCAGGTGTGATACCCAGGTGTTCATACTCTGGGCAACAGTGGGTTAAATCCCTGGCCGCTGGTCAGGTGTGATACCCAGATGTTCATACTCTGGGCACAGTGGGTTAAATCCCTGGCCGCTGGTCAGGTGTGATACCCAGGTGTTCATACTCTGGGCAAAAGTGGGTTAAATCCCTGGCCGCTGGTCAGGTGTGATACCCAGGTGTTCATACTCTGGGCAACAGTGGGTTAAATCCCTGGCCGCTGGTCAGGTGTGATACCCAGGTGTTGTTCATATTCTGGTCAACAATAGGTTAATCCCTGGCCGCTGGTCAGGTGTGATACCCAGGTGTTGTTCACCTGCACGTTAGTTTACAATATGAAGAAGTTGGTTGAGACCTTCTGTCCCAGTGCACTCACTTCCCACCATGGCTAGTGGTACAATATGAATATGATATTGAACACCAGTCAGCATTTCCAGATGCAGTAAACCTCTACCCATACAATATTCTCAGCCATTGGCAGGGCTCTTTTTGTAAACTATATAAGGTTGCTTAACCCCCCCCCCCCCCCCCCCACCACCACACTTGACCAGGGACTAGGGATTTAACCCATGTATTTTTCCTCCCCCTCCCCCTATACCCAGCTTGTCACATTTTTTTTGTAGTGGTGATCCTTGCTCCTTTCTCAAAGGGTTTGTTATTACCAGTATGTATGTATTGTATGTATGTATGTATGTATGTATGTATGTATGTTGTATGTAGTATGTATGTATGTATGTATGTATGTATGTATGTATGTATGTATGTATGTATGTATGTATGTATGTATGTATGTATGATGCCGCGTGGCGCGTGTTTGGTCGGTCCATAGCTTTCACTCGTTTGTTTGCTCCCGCACCATTTTTGCGTTACTGTGAAGAATATCAAGTTGGTTGGCCACCTCGTGATATTGTTTTTCTCGACACCTACTGCTATCTGGGCTATACCTTTGAAGAACCAGCTTTTACATCATGATGCGCTCCATCAAGAATTCGAGTTCTACGTCGCAGCTACTGCGTTTTGGTTGTCAAAATGTACGCTCTCTTTTGGATTATACAAAACCGAAGTACCCATCTGAAGCTCCTCCACGCCGAACGGCTGTATGCAACCTTGAATTTCGCCGTACCGGTGCCGCCATAGTTGCTCTTAGTGAATCAAGACTAGCAGATCAAGGCTCCATCGTTGAAAGTGATTACACTTTCTTTTGGTCTGGCAAACCTGAAGGTACGCCGCGGCACGGTGGTGTCGGTTTTGCGGTGTTAAGCCGCTATGTAAAATTCATGCTTCAGCCACCTCAATGCATCAGTTCCCGTGTTATGACTATACGTATTAAACTAAACGTTATTCGAGAACAGTAACCTTTGTTTCAGTATATGCTCCAACTTTCAAAGCTACCTCATGCGAGAAAGATGCTTTTTATTCAGATCTACAAAGAACAATTGATATGGTACCATCATCTGATTTACTGGTGCTGCTAGGCGATTTTAATGCACGAGTTGGCTGTGATTGGATGATATGGGAAGGAGTTGTAGGCAGAGAAGGAATTGATGAGACCAATACCAATGGTTACATGTTACTGGAGTTCTGTGCTCGGAATAGCCTTTGTGTTACAAACACCTTTTTCTGCCATAAGACCTGGCACAAGGGCACGTGGATGCACCCTCGTTCCAAAACGCTTCATATGATAGACTTTGTCATTACCAGGCAAAAGGATCGCTATCTAATGCAAGATACTAGAGTCTATCACAGTGTTGATGTATGGAGTGACCACTTCTTTGTTGGTAGCTCTATGGTTATGCCTGTTAGCAAACCACATCATCGTGTTCGCTTGAACAGCTCTATTAACAGGCGTTTTGATGTTAGTCGGTTGTCACAACCTGAAGTGGTGATGCAGTACCAGCAGGCACTTACTGATGCTTTACATCAATTACCATCACGTGCAACAAGCAATGAAACATCTGAAACACTTTGGAGTTCTTTCTCCAAAGCAGTAATCAATGCTGCCACCAATCATTTGGGTTTTACTTCAAAACGACCTACACCTGACTGGTTCTATGACAATCTGGATACCATCCAACCAATGCTGCTACGTAAAAAACAATTACTCGGCCAGGTTTTATCCGCGAGAAAAGCAAATATTTCAGTTCCTGCTGACCTTCTCACCCAGTATCGATCAGCGAGAAACCACGTCAAGTATCATGTGCATAAGATACAAAATGGGTGGTGGAAGCATAAAGCTGAATGTATGTATGTCTGTATGTTGATGTATGTATGTAGGTTGTATGTATGTATTTATGTATGTATGTATGTATGTATGTATGTTATGTATTTGTATGTATGTATGTATGTATGTGTGTATGTTGTGTATGTTGTGGTGTGTGTGTTTGTGTATGTGTGTATGTGTGTATGTGTGTATGTATGTATTTATGTATGTATGTATGTATGGTAATCCTTCATACCAATCTGTACTGAGGTATGGTCATCTGAATTGATTCCGAAGGAATGGGTGGATTCTATCATCGTTCCATTACCCAAAAAAGGAAACCTCCAAACTTTGTGATAATTGGAGGGGCATCTCACTCTTAAGTGTTGCAGGGAAGGTCTTTGCACGTGTCCTTGCAAACCGCATTACTCCTGTTGCAGAGTCAATCCTTGATGAGACACAATGTGGCTTCGAAAATGTCGTGGGACCATTGATATGATTTTTGTTGCACGACAGCTGCAAGAGAAGGCAAGAGAGCAGATGTGTCAGCTGTATATGTGTTTCTTTGATTTGAAGAAAGCCTATGATTCTGTACCTAGACATGCCCTGTGGTTACTACTAGCACGTTTGGGCTTCCCATCAAAGTTAGTACACATTTTAAGAGGCCTTCATATAAATATGGAAGCCTCAGTTCGTGTTGATGGTGTTCTATCGGATCCTTTTCAGGTTACAACTGGTCTCAAACAGGGATGTGTACTAGCACCTTTCCTGTTTAATCCTATACTTCAATACGGTCATGCATCAAGTCTTAAGCGAGTTTAATGATGGTGTTGAAATTAAGTATAGGCTGGATGGTAAGCTTTTTAGACGGTCTGGCACTAAACTACCAATGTCAGTTCGAATTTGTGACCTCCGTTTTGCGGATGATGTGATGACAGGATGCCTCGATAGTGCTGCTCTTCAAAGATTCATTGATCGATTCACCCATGTGGCTCGCTCCTGGGGTCTAAGTGTTAGCACTGACAAAACAAAGGTCATAACTCAATCCGCTACAAGCAGTTCCCCCTTCAACATTCGTGGAACCACAATTGAAACTGTTGCGGCTTTTCAGTATCTGGGCAGTGTTCTGTCCTCTGATGTCTCCTTAGACAATGAAATTAATTCCAGACTTTCTAAAGCTGCTAAACTTTTTAGTGCATTGAAAGGTAAGGTATGGCATAATGCCAACTTATCTAAACACACCAAGCTTGCTGTTTTCAATGCAACAGTCATACCTGCACTATTTTATGGTGCAGAAACCTGGTCCACTACATCATACGTTGTGCGTCGTATTCATTCATTTTTGTTGTCATGTCTTAGACAGGCTTTAAATGTTAATCCTTTCCATCATATTCCTGACACTACTGTTCTTGTAAGATCTCACCTCCAACATGCCTCTACACTTATTTCCATGGCTAGACTACGATGGCTTGGTCATGTATATAGAATGGAGGATAACAGACTCCCAAAACAAATTCTATTTGGGGAAATTGCAGTCTGCAAAGCGCCCGCAACACAAACCGAAACTTAGATGGAGGGATTGTGTTTCTAAAGATCTATCCTTGTTTGGCATATCCAGCAACTGGCGCACCATTGCAGTATTGAGGTCACAATGGAGAACCTCACTTTTTAGCGGTGCAGCCTTAGTGGAAGAAAATCTTCATGAGAAGGCTAGGACGTTACGAGACTGCCACAAGGGTGCATCTTCCCTCCCAACAACAACTATTGTCTTATTTGCAATAAACATTTCACTAGTGAGAAATATCTGAAAAGCCATAACACACAAAAACATGGTCAGTGCGCAAAATCTCCCCACTCGCCAAATGACTTCTCATGCCCTTTCCCTCTATGTTCCTTTTACCTCCAAATCTCAAAAAGGCATTAAGATACATCAACACCACAAACACAAGAGCCAATCTGATGAACCGTCTCCAAATGATTGTGAACTTTCTGTGTCGTGCCCAGCTACGGATTGTCCAGTTCAAGTCTACTTGCATTAAGGGAGTTAAAATACATCTTCGCAAAACACATCACTGGTCCAAATTAGATGTTGATGTTGTAGAACTTTGAGTGTTAGCTTGATGACTTGTTTGTTTCCGAACTGTGTCTGGTCTCTTCCTCCAAACGTGTTATACCTGTATAATGCGATGGCATATTATTATTATTATTATGTATGTATGTATGTATGTATGTATGTATGTATGTATGTATGTATGTATGTATGTATGTATGTATGTATGTATGTATGTATGTATGTATGTATGTATGTATGTATGTATGTATGTATGTATGTATGCATGTATGTATGTATGTATGTATGTATGTATGTATGTATGTATGTATGTATGCATTGTATGTATGTATGTATGCGTGCATGCATGTATGCGTGTATGTATGTATGCATGCACGAATGTATGTATGCATGGATGTATGTATGTAGTATGCATGGATGTATGTTGCGTGGTTGTATGTGTGCGTATATGTATGTGTGAGTGTATGTATGCACATGCATGCAAGTATGTATGCCCATAATGTGATCAAGATTGAATGACCACCATATTCAAGTTATTGACTTAGCAAAAAACATCATTAGTCAAAATGAAGAGCTATATTTAATTTAATTTAATATACATTTTAAACATTGATTTTCTTTATAATGTCTTTCAATGGTAAGAGCATATTCCTACTAACTATTCGTAGTGAATAATAACGTCCTTCATAGTGGGACAGTAGATAAATACTTCAACCACCAAGCCACAAGTGCCCAAATATGATTCCTAACACAAAACAAAGTTTTAAAAGTTGCAACACTTCCCAGGGAGAGATGCACAAGGTTCAATGTACAATTGGGACATGCATGAGAACACACACACACAGCCAGTGTTCACATGGAAGTGAAGCGAGGAGGATGTTCAACTGCAATGACATAACATGGAAGTCAGCCATGTGAGCACACACTTTTGCTGGTCAGTGGAGCGAGTCATTGGGTGGGGGGGAGGAGGAGGGGTGATTGTCACCCCTTGGGTTCTGGTGATCTTAATGATGTCAATTAACAAAGTATGAAAGAGACAGACACCTCTCTGACCATTATTGAAATGATGCTACTGTGCTATGGAAACCGCTACCTACCGTAGAGTCTCATTGGACCATCACATGGATATGTAATGAGTCGCTTACACCACAAGGTTCATCTCTAGACGTTTTATTTTTGAAATTATGTGTGTGGTGTGTGTTGGCTACACAGCTGACACAGATTAGAATGTCAATCGATTCCCCTTTTCATATGATCCACACATCTGTTGGAGAACATTTTATACACTCCTATCTATCGTAAAACAATAAAGGTCATATGAGCAGCAGACCTGAACTGTTTTGAAGGAGCATCGCAGAGTTGCAACTGCAGAACAGTTTCAAGATTTAATGCATATAAGTGCAGTTAGCATATGATGAGCACATTGAGAGTTTACTGATTAAGTTATTAACCAATCAAGCATGCTATACCACTAGATACACCACTGCTATTGCACGGGTGAAGCCAGCTCAGTGCTGCTGCTTGACTAGTGGGAATCCTTTGACGGTGCAAATTTTGAGGTTAACGGGGCGGGGCAGGGGAGGGGGGGAGGTAAACTTTCGAGGATGACATCATGCTATGCATGGGCGTGACCATATAAATAAATTTTGTGAAGTAATTGCTGACAGTCCAAAAACTGCTCAATTTGTACGCATTTTCACCCTCACCCTATATGGCTTAATGATTATGCCAATGAACTGAGATCAGTGGTGCAAATGAGAAATCTATGAGGTGTGATGCTATAATGCAGCAACACTGGTACATATGCACACACACACACACACACTGAGATAAAAATAGGTTGGATGTAGTACGAACACACCATAATACACCTCACACCCACACACAACCACCATACCGACACACACATGCATGAACACATGGATATGCCATTCCTTGTGTCCACATGTGGCTTTTTAGTGTTTTTAAGTTTGATTTGTTGTTTTGAATATTTACTAATAAAACGCTAATCATTTTGTAACTTTAATGTGTGGTTTAAAATACACATTAATTATTAGACAGTATTTGATTTTACCTATTGAAGGTAGTCATTTTAACTACACAGTTCGTATTTGCCTAATTCTTCCATAAACTTACTTGGATTAATTAAAAAATTTTTTAATTTTTTCATGAATATCGACACATGTACAATTATTATAATAATACAAGTACACGATTTACACATATGCACACACAACCGCACACAATACAAACAATTACACACAAAGTTCATCCACCTGCTGCACAATGTGGGAGTAGGAATGAGTCAGGATGGCATGAGCATTAGCTCGAATCAGTGTATGATTGAGGCGACCATACAGATCAGCCAACGCCTTAGATTTATAGGTATTCCCACAAAGGGCTAGATGGGTGGCTACTTGTGAGAAAGCCTTCAAGGCCCTCTATCCCCAGTGGAATACATTTCCAACTCAATTGAGCGCATTTTGTGTCATTTTCTGAATGTTTCCTGAACTTAGCTGCTCTTGCTGCAATGCCAGAGTACATGCCCGCTTCCATAATAACACTAGAATTGAGCAGAGATGTAACAGTGACATCGAAGGCTGCTGAGATGCTGTTGTCCTAATTGGTGACAAGGATGTCTGCTGGACAGGTCCTTGAGCAGTCCTGACCCCAGCCACTACCAACTTCTAGATGTGATGACAAGCCAGCTCTACACACGTGTACACATGTAACAGTTCTGCTCAAATACAACACTTAGATAAGGTAACACTCAGAGCCAATTCTCTGCCTGCCATCTCTCATCAGGAAATGCATTGCAGAACTACATGGGTTAATTAACCATCCAACATGATGTACATGACTACAGCTGCATTCGAACACATCTGTGCCTGTCATTCATGCATGCATGAACTGTGTGCAACACTGGGACTGTAAATGCTGCTATATTGAACTCGTCATTGGAATGTTTTTATGTTGAAGGGAGCATGGCACATATAACTTGTAGCATGATGTAGGCTGATATTTCACCTCTCTCTCTCCAGATGCATCATACACCTATATCGCCATTCATCCTTGACAGGGCTTATCTGATCTAAACATCTCTGATGTGATCCAAACCACCACACACATTCATGTTTGTGGGTTCTGAAGGAATAAACAGAAAAAGTTTTTGTATTTGAAAATGTTGGGACTCTATTGCATCCTATCAAACCCAACATACGGAGATTGTACCTTTCCATCTGGATACAATTGCAGACATGCAGTAGTGGTAATTGCTGTAAGTTATTACACATGAATCTCCACTACTGCGAAAAAGAGTGATTCTATGGTGATTTTCATGATTTCACTCAGGTATTTTTTTTGCACCAATCAATCCTACATTAAATCACTTTCTCTATAATATTTATTCAATTTGAATCATTGGATCCCATATTCAAACCTTTAAACAGTCTGTGCAGTGGCATTAATTACTTGTGACAATACAGAAATAATTAGTTTCCTTTCGCTCCATTTCTCTCCTTTGCCACTGGCTACACACCAGCTCTGTTTCTGCCCTTCCCTCTCATCCTCCATCTTGCCTGTGCCTCCATTTTAAATAAGGTGTTCATGTTTTGTGGTGTGCTCCTTTCTATTACTCCTGAGATATTAATAACTTACCACTAACCTTTTTTGTCATACGCTAGCTGCATTTTGATGTGTTCTTGTTAATGGGACTGCGACCTGAGTATATCTGTGCACATAAGACTGTGTGTTTGTGTGTCTGTATGTGTGCCTGTGTGTTTGTGTGTCTATGTGTGTGTGCGTGTGTGTACTGTGCATGGGTCCATTTAGATGGTATCATGTTCATACATGACTAGCAATTAAGAGTGGCCTGGGGAGGAGGGGAATGGAGAGGATGGTTGGGGGTGCATGCATGAGGCACGTACTCATTATGTCCAGGATAAGGGGTGTGGTTAATTATGATGTATCTCACAAGTGTTTTTTTTTTTGTTTCTCACCACAACAAGGAGAAACTCTTAACCCATCATTGATATTGATACGCTCAACTTTAGTAGCATGTGTGGTTGTGAAGGATTGCTTGCTGGTGATGACAAAGTTGATTGAAATCACAAGTTGATTGGTATCACCTCATCATCTGCATTCAGCAACACAATAAGACTTAGCTAGTTCATTTATTTATTGTTTCTACTTAGTCACTGCTACAATGGCAACCAAAGTTCATGCATGGTTCTTGGAACATGAATGAAAAAGGTTCATATTATGGGAAGGATAGAAAATAGTAGCGCAGCATTGACTGAAAAAGGTTTCCCAACCTGAACACACACCCACCATTCATTTCGCTACAACCACTCTGTACTATGGACACTGATCACAATTCATTTCAATATAACCACACCGCGCGCGCGCGCACACACACACACACCACACACACACACAACACACACCACACACACACCACACACACACACACACACACACACACACACACACACACACACACACACACACACCACACACACCCACACACACACACACACACCAGAGGATATGTAGAACCAAGGTCTGCTCTCATGTAAGCTTTTTTGTAATTACAGTGCATCAAGTCCTCTAGCATAGCACAATCTAAAGGCTGCCTTATCAGAGGCATAGAGGACATGGAGGCATAGGGAGACATAGGGGAGACATAGGGAGGCATAGGGAGACATAGGGGAGACATAGGGGAGACATAGGGGAGACATAGGGGAGGCATAGGGGAGACATAGGGGAGGCATAGGGAAGACATAGGGGAGGCATAGGGAAACATAGGGGAGACATAGGGAGGCATAGGGGAGGCATAGGGGAGACATAGGGAGGCATAGGGGAGACATAGGGAGGCATAGGGGAGGCATAGGGAGACATAGGGGAGGCATAGGGAGACATAGGAGACAGGGGAGGCATAGGGAGACATAGGGAGGCATAGGGAGACATAGGGGACATAGGGGAGGCATAGGGGAGACATAGGGGAGACAGGGAGACATAGGGGAGACATAGGGGAGACAGGGAGGCATAGGGGACATAGGGAGACATAGGGAGACATAGGGAGGCATAGGGGGGCATAGGGGAGACATAGGGGAGGCATAGGGAGACATAGGGGAGACAGGGGAGGCATAGGGGAGACATAGGGAGGCATAGGGGAGACATAGGGAGACATAGGGAGGCATAGGGGAGACATAGGGGACAGGGGAGACATAGGGGAGACATAGGGGAGACATAGGGGAGACAGGGGAGGCATAGGGGAGACATAGGGAGACATAGGGGAGACATAGGGGAGGCATAGGGGAGGCATAGGGAGACATAGGAGGCATAGGGGAGACATAGGGAGACATAGGGACATACATAGGGGAGGCATAGGGGAGACATAGGGGAGACATAGGGGAGACATAGGGGAGACATAGGGGAGACTATAGGGGAGGCATAGGGGAGACATAGGAGAGACAAGGGTGAAGAAGCAGGACAAGTGCTCTTTCCATTACAGAATTTCTTCGGACGTATCTCAGTGTACTGCACACAGGAAGAAGCATATCTAATTCGGAAATTATATATTTTATTTGAACGAACTCTGCACATTCGCACTTCCTCCGCCCTTCCTAACATGCTAGAGAAACCTGAGAGAGAAGAACCATCTCAATGACTTGTCTTCCCTAAAACATTAACCAACAAAGTAAAACTTGCTAAGAGTCATCTGCGTTATAAGGACTAAGGAGATACCAACCTAGTAGTGAGGGGAATTGCCATTAACACAAAGCAACTATTAAACTAAAATTAAACTTGAAGGTAAACACACTTTGTGTTTTAATGCCAGTCCAGAGTGTGAACCCATCAGCTGAATACTCCCTTGCCAATAGTGAACCCTGAAATGAAATAGTGAACCACTTGTACCTACACCAAGCCTCCATATAGTACAACTGCACATTCCCAAAATGCCTAGCCACTGGGGAGGGGACCAAGAAATTTTTCCACAGTAACATCACTACCTGCGGTCCGTTCACCACAACCTGCATTACAGCCACCCAAGGCAACGTCCACACATCATTGCCCTTCGTAAGGGTTAATGACACTGTTGTGCGTTAGCTAGGAATCGTACATAGATAATTGTCCTGCACATGCGTGTCAGTAAGTTGCTTCTTTCTGATGATCATTTGTGTGTGTAGGCTTCTGACTTCATTAGAGACCTTGCAAAATATATGGGAGGCATAGGGGAGACATAGAGAGACATAGGGGAGACATAGGGGAGACATAGGGGAGACATAGGGGAGACATAGGGGAGGCATAGGGGAGACAAGGGGAGACATAGGGGAGGCATAGGGGAGACATAGGGGAGACATGGGGGAGGGAGACATAGGGGAGACATAGGGGAGACATAGGGGAGACATAGGAGGCATAGGGGAGACATAGGGGGACATAGGGGAGGCATAGGGGAGGCTAGGGGAGACATAGGGGAACATAGGGGAGACATAGGGGAGGCATAGGGGAGACATAGGGGAGACATAGGGAGACATAGGGAGACATAGGGAGACATAGGGGAGGCATAGGGGAGGCATAGGGGAGACATAGGGAACATAGGTGAGGCATAGGGGAGGCATAGGGGAGACATAGGGGAGACATAGGGAGGCATAGGGGAGGCATAGGGAGGCATAGGGGAGACATAGGGGAGACATAGGGGAGGCATAGGGGAGGCATAGGGAGACATAGGGGAGACATAGGGGACATAGGGGAGACATAGGGGAGACATAGGGAACATAGGGGAGACATAGGGGAGGCATAGGGGAGGCATAGGGGAGACATAGGGGAGGCATAGGGGAGACATAGGGAGACATAGGGGAGACATAGGGGAGACATAGGGGAGACATAGGGGAGACATAGGGTAGACATAGGGGAGGCATAGGGGATAGGGGAGACATAGGGGAGACATAGGGGAGACATAGGGGAGGCATAGGGGAGACATAGGGGATAGGGGAGACATAGGGGAGACATAGGGGAGACATAGGGGAGGCATAGGGGAGGCATAGGGGAGACATAGGGTAGACATAGGGGAGGCATAGGGGATAGGGGAGACATAGGGGAGACATAGGGGAGACATAGGGGAGGCATAGGGGAGGCATAGGGGAGACATAGGGGAGGCATAGGGGAGGCATAGGGGAGACATAGGGGAGGCATAGGGGAGATCTCCCTTATGCCTAATAATTGTGGTACTGTAAGCTGAGGCATATTGCATGAGTGTGTAAGGACAGTCAAAGAGGCAAAAGACAGGAAGCAATGGAAGGACAAGGAAAATGCACCTATTGA
Organism: Ephydatia muelleri; assembly: GCA_013339895.1. Classification (NCBI taxonomy): domain Eukaryota; kingdom Metazoa; phylum Porifera; class Demospongiae; order Spongillida; family Spongillidae; genus Ephydatia; species Ephydatia muelleri. The sequence continues at coordinate 4,063,821 of JABACO010000002.1, read as the reverse complement.
AGCAGACTCAGACAGCGAGAAACAGCCCAGCTAGTGACAGGATTGAGGAAAGTGCCGGAGATTCAAAAGTAGGCTCCAGGGGTCCGTATAAGAACCTATTAGCAAGGCTTGCAGTGAACGTTTAGTGACATTGACTTCAGAAGCAGATCTTTCTACAACTCCATAAATATATAGAAGCAGATGCTAAAATGCCCATCCCACCATCCTCAGTTATCCTTAGAGCATGTTACCCACCAAGGGTGAAATTATAGCAAATGTGTCCTTGGGACAGCAATGTGGAACAGGTCGTTTTGTCAATGTAAAAAAAATGCAGTTTGTCAGTTTCCTTTTTAAGTCGCTACTGGTTATGGAAACTACACCTGAACTGGCCAAGGATGCTGTCTTCCCTTGTGTGTGGAGATCCCTGAATGCAGTCTGTGCATGTGGCCAGCTGGATGAATGAGTTCCCTGATGTAGAGGGAAAGGGTCTGGGCCTGATGTAGAGGGAAAGGGTCTGGGCCTGATGTAGAGGAAAGGGTCTGGGCCTGATGTAGAGGGAAAGGGTCTGGGCCTGATGTAGAGGGAAAGGGTCTGGGCCTTAGTAGAGGGAAAAAGGGTCTGGGCCTGATGTAGAGGGAAAGGGTCTGGGCCTGATGTAGAGGGAAAGGGTCTGGGCCTGATGTAGAGGGAAAGGGTCTGGGCCTGATGTAGAGGGAAAGGGTCTGGGCCTGATGTAGAGGGAAAGGGTCTGGGCCTGATGTAGAGGGAAAGGGCCTGGGCCTGAGTCTGGAAGGGATCAAAGGCAAACATTGAAGCTTAGAGAGATGGTGCACAGTCGAAATGTTGTAAGGGTATACCATTGGAGGAGGCACTATGTCAACAAATGGAGGATGATGACCTTCAACCCGAGGAGCAAAGTTAATGGATAGCCCCATGTCATTGGGAGTTGCAAAATAAATAAATAAAAAAAGGTGGGGGGCATTCGAATTTGTGCAGAATTCATCGTGACTATAAACCCACAATTACACAATAATCCCTAAAGACATTCCCACTACATGTACCCTCATGGGAAGGGGGGGGGGGGGGGGATTGTCAACCACTCCTAACAAGTAACACACACAAGCGCAAGCCTTTGGTGTTGCTATAGTCCCTGCCATGTGGGTGGCAGCATGCAATGTGTCCATTGTCCCACAGGGTAGTATGTAGCATACCACTCTGATGACACACTGGTCACTGGAAGCAGCAGGGCAGAGAATGGAACTAACCTGAGGAATGTTTTTCAGAGGTTACAGTTTGGTCTGAGGATCAACTTGGACAAACAGTTGATTTCCTGGGCCACCATATATCTCCAGAAGGTATGGAGGGGATTCTCACAGCTCCAGTTCCCCAGAATTGAAATCCTTCATTAGTCGCATGTCCTACAGTTCCAAATTCTTGCCTTCACTTTTTACGACCCTCCATCCAATCTACAAGTTGCTACGGAAGGAGACAAAATGGACACGGTATAGAGTGCAGAACTAGGCCATGTATTTGCCACTCATGGTTTCCCTAGAATCCTTGAGACAGATCATGGACCCCAGTCCACTGCAAGGAAATTCTCGAATATTTATCACCTGACAACCATTGGTTTAGCAGAGAACTTGGTTAAAAATGTGAGACAGGGGTGAAGAAGCAAGACGAGTGTTCTTTCCATAACGGAATTTATTCAGACGTATCTTAGTGCACTGCACATAGGACATGTATTAATATATTTTATTTGGACAAGCTCTGAATATCTACGGTCCTTCCTAACAGGCTAGAGAAACCTGAGAGAGAAGAGCCATCTCACTGACTTAATTGTCATCCCTGGTAGTACATTACCCAACAAAGTAAAACTTGCTAAATGAAGGGTCAATGGGACCATCTGCATTTTAAAGGACTAAGGAGATGACCAACCTAGTGGGAATTGCCACTAACACAAAGCAACTCAGGCATTGAACTTGAAGGTAAAGATGTAATGCCAGTCCAGAGTGTGAACCTCCCTTCCATCAGCTTGATACTCCCCTGATAATAGTGAACCCTGAAATGAAATAGTGAACCACTTGTACCTATACAGCCTCCTTAAGTACACCTGCACATTCCCCCAAATGCCATGGCAACTTCTAGCCGCTTGGGAGGGGCCAAGAAATTTTTCCACAGTAACATCACTACCTGCGGTCCGTTCACCACAGCCTACATTACAGCCACCCAAGGCAACGCCCACACATCATTGCCCTTCGTAAGGGTTAATGACACTGTGGTGCGTTAGCTAGGAATCGTACATAGATAATTGTCCTGCGCATGCGTGTCAGTAAGTTGCTTCTTTCTGATGATCATTTGAGTGTGTAGGCTTCTGACTTCATTAGAGACCTTGCAAAATATATGGGAGGCATAGGGGAGACATAGGGGAGACATAGGGGAGACATAGGGGAGGCATAGGGGAGACATAGGAGAGACATAGGGGAGACATAGGGGAGACATAGGGGAGGCATAGGGGAGGCATAGGGGAGACATAGGGGAGACATAGGGGAGGCATAGGGGAGACATAGGGGAGACATAGGGGGAGGCATAGGGGAGACATAGGGGAGACATAGGGGAGACATAGGGGAGACATAGGGGAGACATAGGGGAGGCATAGGGGAGACATAGGGGAGACATAGGGGAGGCATAGGGGAGACATAGGGGAGACATAGGGAGGCATAGCACTTTCCCCTGGACACAGAATGAAATAGTTACTCCTTGTCAGGGCCCTACTGACCTCCCAATGATCACGTGGGTTAATCATAATCATAATCATTTTATAACCACAATCATTACACAGTAAGCAATGCCTGCACTAACTGCTACAATGGGGGTAAAGAGGTTCTCTCTTGCATGCAAAGTGGTGTCTATTTGGGTTCAATAAAAGTTACACGCCCACACACATGTAGGCCTAAGCATGACATATACGTGTACATGGGTTCACGTATACACGTATACAGACACAAACTCACACACACACACACACACACACACACACACACACACATACACACATATACATACATGCATACATACATACATGCATACATACACACATACACACACATACACACACATACACAAGTATAAAAGTTTCCAGACCACAGCCATGTCATATTGTTCATTAATTAGGTATTCATGGTGTGTAGGAGAGGAGGGATGAGAGGTCAGTCCAATCATGCAACCTCAGCCCTAAGAAACCCACAAGAATAGTTAAAAAGCCCTGTCAGTCTACATCTGATTAGATCATGAGATGTGCGTGTCAGCATCATTCTAGATTTCCCCTGCTCATAAAATATTCCAATGTCATGTTGAATATGGAAGCTTTTCAGTCCCACAATGCCAGGATAAGACATTAGATTAGACACAGGGTACATGCTAAGCTACACTAGAGGTGGCATGGCAGGCTTCACAGCTACTTCATGGTGGTTTAATTTTACTCACGCGAATGTGTTTTATATATTTTTTGTTTCTACAACAGTGGCAATTCATCGTAGTACTTAGAAGCATGAGACCACACAGCAATAGACACATCAGTTACAAAAGTCAGAGGTTGGTGTGCCACAAGTCTTTGTCCACAGGTGAAATGGATGCAAAGCACGGAGAGCAGGTCCATTGGTTGGACACATACCTTCCATAGTGCTCCACACAAGCCACTGATGATGTAAGAGGCACACACATGGTGTGCTCACTGGGTACCAGTTGGGGACAAACTGCTCAATATGTGGAGGGTCATACCAGTCACTGTACTGGATTGATGGGGGAGGTCAACTCACCTTTTGGCTATCATGAGATATCACCTAGCAGTGAGATATGCTACAAAGAGTAGAAGGAACACCCACAGTTAAGAGTCATGAATATACAATATGTTTTTCCAATCCCTTATATCAAAGCAATGTGCACAAGGCTATGGATCCACACACTGTAGCATGTCAATATCTAGTGTCCTGGGAGAGTACTGGGCAGGAATAGGTAAGGTCTAGTTGCGTTCTAACCAAGTTTCCAAAGTGAGGTAATCTGAGGCATGCCATAGGTGTGGCTGGAGGAGCTTCACTTTGGCAGACTGGTTAGAAGTTTTTCGAAGGAACTAGACCTTACCTATTTCCGCCCAGTACTCTCCCAGGACACTAGACATTAACAATATATATGTAAGGTGTACAACCACCCCCCCCCCCCCCCCCCCCCCCCCCCCCCCCCCCCCCCCGGGACATTAGACATTAAGTGCAGCTAGCTGGTACTGTGTCAGTGAATGAAGAAGGTACAGCTGCATTGACAGTGAAGGCGTTTCTTGTTTCATTTTCCCCTTCATAAAAACCATGCTTGCAGGGACAAATAGCTATACGAGTGCATACCTTGTTTCTTCTAAAATTTTTGTTACGGATGGGAAGAGCAATGAGCGCAGGAGTATGAATGATAAAGAAGCGATGATGAGGAGCGAAAACGGTGGGTGGTGGTAAATTCAGACACGATATGCGCTTACCAAGACGATGCTAGAACACTTAAGAGGGAGGACTTGCTCCGTCAAGCGAGGATGGTTATATTGGTATCATTTTGCACGGCGCCTTCGTTGCTATGGGGGAGGGGGCGTAGGCCTTAATTTCTAACGAGCTCAAGAAGATAGCGGAAAGTATGAAGCAGAAGTAAAGAGGCAATGGAAAGAACCAGGAGGCCTTCAGTTACGGGTTAGTCTCCCTAGCCAAAATGTGGGAATCCTCAAGTACGTGCAGCTTGAGCTCATACTGGCCTTGCTTCGCGTGCGGCGAATTAATCAGGAGCTAACCTAGCTCAAGGTGTGTAAAATGAGTCGTTCGAGTGCTTTTTTTGTTTCTAATTGCCTTTACAATACCTTACACAGGGCTGTGTAAGCACACGCTGTATAACCTAGTCTGGCGTAGCCACACCCTCGCGTATAGGGTAATGTGAGGTATGGTCGGCAGTAGGGAGTGTTCGGCAACCGCACTTTCAACACACTACAGAGCCTCAAAGAAGACATTTCAATATTTCAAAACAGGTTAAAAACCATCCTTCTGGGTTGTCTTAGGACGCAGTAATTATAGTTTAAAGCAACTACGCTCCCTTTAAATAATAACACATGGATGCCGAACACTACCTACGCTATCGCGCATGCCGATCACTACCTAACTACCCTACACGTAGGGTCTGGGGAAATGCCTATATACTGGACTTGTTCTAATGAGCAATTATTGCGTTCTACGTCACGCTGCGTCACGTAGGTGAAGTCACTTCTGTAAATGTATCGTACACAATGGTAACCTGTATGCATGAGAGTTGTTAAATGGTACAAGGCAATAGGACATGCAACTTACTCTGACAATGGCTTGAGATATTCTTCGTGGCCGCTTCGATGAAGGACATGTTTTCCGCCATGTGCGCGTGGGTGTTGTTTGCTAATTTACAAGCCAATCTCTCGATGCATTCCTCATTACGTGACGCAGCGTGACGTAGAACGCAATAATTGCTCATTAGATGTTAATGTCTAACGTTCTGGGCGTCACCGAGGTAGTGTGTACACCTACATGTACAGACACTCAGAATAATTGATTAGGAAGCTTTTCAGCTTTATTAACTGCTTTTTATTAACTGCTTTTGTGCACCAGAAATGAAATCCAACAGCATACAATACACAGTTGTCGTGCATTTTTAGCTCTGGAGGTAAGGTCTAGTTGCATCCACAAACTTCTATCCAAGTTTCCAAAGTGAGGTCCTCTTCTAGGCACGACTGGGGGAGCTTCAATTCAGCAAACTGGTTATAAGTTTGTAGAAGGAACTAGACCTTACGTATTTCAGCCTGGAGCTAAAAATGCATGACAAGCATACCTGTACCTCCCCCGCCCCCCCCCCCCCCCCCGCCCCCCCCCCCCCCCCTCCCGAAGCCCAGGACATTAGACAAAGTCTACACGAGAGAGCATACCTTGTTTCCCTCTAAAGTTTGTGTCATGGATGGGAAGAGCAATAACACCTGCACCATACTCGAGCGCGGGAGTATGCGATGATAAGTAGCGGAAACGGGTGGGTATGACGTACATGTACGGTAAAGAGATAGCGCAGCAGCTGCAACACACCTTCAGACACGATATGCGCTTACCGAGGCGATGCTTGAACACTTAGAGAAGACTTTCTCCGTCTTGAGCTCTCTCAAGCGAGGAAGGCTATATTGGTATCATTCCACCACATGGTGGTCGCTATGGCCATTGTTTGGGGGCGTGGGGTTTAATTTCTAACGAGAACTCAAAATTAGCAGAAGATTGCGGAAAGAATGTGGCACAAGTACACAAGCAATGGCAAGAACCAAGGGGGCCTTAAGTTATGGGTTAGTCACGCAGCGGTCAAAATAGGGGAATCCTCAAGTACTAGTATACGTCGTGCTGGTCTTACTTCGCGTGCGGCGAATTTGGCCACCGCGAGTCTTGTACCCTTTGCATTACTATCAGGTGCTACCTAGCTCAAGGTGTGTAAAATGAGTTGTTCGAGTCAATAGTAGTATCAGTCGATACTCCCAAGAAAGTAAAGTGGTAGTATACATTCCCATCACATCCCACAAATCCAGTAGTTGTGAGGATTCTAACATATGGGACTGCCTCTCTAGAAGGACCCTCAGGAGCTACCTAGCTCGAGGGTGGGAGTGTACAGCCTCCCAAGAAATTTCATTTTTAGTAAGTGGTCATTGTAGTATAGTACATGTACATCACACAAATGCAGTAGTGAGGATTCCAGCACATGCTTCTCTAGAAGAACCCTCCTCCTCGCATTGGCATGCACTGGCATCACGTTGAGGTAGCCATGGAGTCAGGAGAGTACCATCTGTTCATTCAGAAGCAGGTAGTAAAGGCGAGAGGCTAAGTAGGAGGAGCCTCCCCCTACGCTTCCTTTTCCCCCAAGCACCATGTATGACACTGCAATGAATAAACAGCTGGTGTGTTGAAAGTGTTCACAATCTGTATGGTTGCCCAAGCATCTCCTGATAGTGTTGCGCAACATGGTGTTAAATCATGTGACCTGTCATGGTGTTGGTCATGTGATCTGTCATGGTGTTGGTTGTGTAATCTGTCCTTGTGTTGGAATTACAACATGATTACGTTGAAATTAAAATTTATTTCGTTTAAATATTAATAACCATTGAGATTAGGTAAGGGTGATTAAGGGGTTAAGTGATGCCTAGAGTCCAGTAATAAGGTGTAGCTTTTATGACTACAAAGGTGTCGGGTCTAATGACGGAAAGATTGGTGGAGAAAGGTAGCTGCACCATCCTACCATCCCTTCAGATGGAGTAGACATTTAGTGATCAGAAAACTGTTCTGATTTCATGCCATTTCATTCAAATAGCAGTGGAGAGGTGAGAGGGTCCTATGTGTACACATTGAACCCTGTTTAGAGCAGGTGTTGTGTCATTGAATAAGGTACAGCTAGACAGTGATCTCATCTATTCACTCAATTCATCTCCAGCCCATCAAGAACAGGCGATCTTTTAGCTGATTGATATGATGCAGTGATGAACCATGACTGATACTGAACACCATACACACACACACACACATACACATGCACACACACCACACACACACCTGTATATGGGATCGTAAGGGAACTAGCGCATACAATACAAAATCGCGTTGAAATATGTCTAATAAGAACTACAACTCCATGATTGACAGATACTCTGATTCTCAGTGCGTAAAAAGCAATGTGTAGAGGCATAGAATATCAAATTAAAATCAGTATCTTGTCCTTTTTCGCGGAAATGATCCCAGATGTATACGTATGTACTAAACAGGGGTGAGATACAGGATTTCAGGACGAGGGGGGGGCAAAGTGATAGGCAGGGAAGGGTACATCTCTTGCTCAGCTAGAGGGTGTGGTACCACTGCAAGCTCCTCCATCGGCTCCATCATCGTTTGGGGCTGAGCTCCAGAAGCTAGCGCTTTTAAACACAATGACGTAGGAGTATACATGTATATAATCCATAGCTACACACATCATGTATGCATAGAATTACACAATGCATCATAAAACAAGCCAGCATACAAAGATTTATATGATCATCCTGGGTACTTCATAATAAAATATTACTGGAGAACAGTTCTACTTTGTTATTTGTGTGCAATAGCGCCAGTGATCTTCTCCCATTCGATTCTTAGAAATGTTTTTATTCCTCGCAATAGTGAAACAGAGCGCCAGCTTCTGAACTAGTTACAGGAAACACACATTCTATTCTAAATATGTCAACATCAGCATATGTTCAAAGCTGCTTAGTCAGTTATCTGGGAGAGTGTGTGCCTCTCCAATATAAACACAGCGGATAATTCCATTGGTGATGACCCCCCCATCCGCCACTGCTAAATGCACAACACACAAAGCTCAATACTTGGTTATTCGTAAGATGTATAGAGTAGATTGGAAGGAGTGAACACAAGATCCATTTGAAGCAATTGATCTTGTACATAGTATGACATTTAGGAAGTTCTCCACTAGTCTGCAGACTCATGACCAGGGTACTTTGCCCTACAACACCTCCCTCCCTCCCTTTCCCACCTCACCAGTTCCACAAAAACTTCCAACGACATGTTCAATAGGGAAGCATTGCGATCCATTGCCACTAACTGTACATGCTTGAATGACAATGACAGGGCACAAGGCAGCCTTGGACACATACAAGAGGTAGGGCATGTTATGTACTGCACTCGTAGACCAATATACTAAATGAGAACGTACTGCATTTTCTACATACATGTACCATGTGTGTGTTTGTGCATTTGTGTGTGAATTTGTGTGTGCGTGCATGTTGTGTGTGTGTGTGTGTTGTCTGTGTGTGTGTGTGTGTGTGTGTGTGTGTGTGTGTGTATTTGCATGATTGCAGTGGCAGTTCATAGGAGTACTGAGTGACAATTGTGTAGGGATAAGAATGCAGTGTGCAGCAAGCAATTTACAATGGATGGGACAAATGTGTATTTTCAATGAAAGAGTTTTGGGAAACCTTCTTAATCTGAACCTTTTCATTCATGCACCAAGAACCACAACTTTGGTTGCTATTGTAGCAGTGACAGTTACAAACCTCATGGAGTTCATGCTTGTGAGTCATGGTTGTGTAGGCGAGTGCAAAACATGGAGAGTAGGTCCATTGATTGAACACATACCTTCTAGTGCTCCATAAAAATGTGTTCATGGGGGGGGGGGGGGGGGGGAGGTAGCATCCAGTAGAAGATGACCCCCCCCCCCCCCCCCCCCCAAGGAAAAGGCAACCTGAAACAGAGTCATCAAATATTCTGTTATTTTAAAATGCTGCACAATAGGGAAGGACAACTCACTTTTTGGCTTTGACAAAGTCCTCACCTCACATTGAGATGTGCTACAAAGAGCCCCAGATGCAATGAGCAAGTCTTCGCACCCCCATACCATATCCTTGCACACCTGCACAGAGGAGACTTGATGTGAATGAGATGGTTGCTTCAACACACTGGAAAATTCCCCATGCGTCGTCGCGTAGAGAAAATTTCAGAAATACCGTTAGTTACCACCTTGGATACCAAAGATACACACTATTTCATTGTCTGCTGTACGTTTGGTTGGCCTCAAGAGGAAGAATAAAAATCTTTCATAAGGTCAGTGGATCCTGAGAATGTTCTATATTTGCATGTTCAAGCTGTAACATTGCCTGTTAGGCATAGTCAAATTTTTTATACATCACATGGTCAGGTTCCTACATCACATGATCAGGTTCCTACATCACATGGTCAGGCTCCTACATCACAAGGTCAGGCTCCTACATCACATGGTCAGGTTCCTACATCACATGATCAGGCTCCTACATCACATGGTCAGGTTCCTACATCACATGGTCAGGCTCCTACATCACATGATCAGGTTCCTACATCACATGGTCAGGCTCCTACATCACAAGGTCAGGCTCCTACATCACAAGGTCAGGCTCCTACATCACATGGTCAGGTTCCTACATCACATGGTCAGGCTCCTACATCACATGATCAGGTTCCTTCATCACATGGTCAGGCTCCTACATCACAAGGTCAGGCTCCTACATCACATGGTCAGGTTCCTACATCACATGATCAGGCTCCTACATCACATGGTCAGGCTCCTACATCACATGGTCAGGCTCCTACATCACATGATCAGGCTCCTACATCACATTGTCAGGCTCCTACATCACATGGTCAGGCTCCTATATCACACGGTGATGCCAAACATAGGTTTCATAGTGCATATGACTTTAGGACATAAGAAACCTGCAAAACCTAGCTCACTCTATAACTCCTGTTTTTCTTCTGGAAACAGTATATGGAAGTGTTGTGTAAAATAGAACTGACAAGCTCTCCCCCCCAAAAAATTATAAATCCTTTATCACAACAGTACGACTTTTTTGTCTCAAAAATGATGATGCATTATGCTAGGTAGGTATAGTAAACAAACAAACAAACAAACAAACAAACAAAACGTACCAGTCTCAGTGCTAGGTAATTGATAAACAGTTGGATAAGATATCAGTTTCATACTTTGTGTTTTTTTTTTTAGGCCTGCACTTTTGTTGGTCTTGCTGCCATGGTGATTGGAGAAACAAGAAGTACATGTTATCTGAGCAAATCATGCATATCATTGCATGTTTGAGTAAGGCTATTGAAGTAGTGATATGTATAAGTATACTTTCAATACCTTGCTCTCCAAGAGAACTGAAACTAATAGGCCATCAATATCTTCAATCAATTGTCATAGTACTGTACTGTGGAGCTCTAAAGTGCATTGAAGGCTGTGATATATGTATTTAGCTGTCTTTCTGCACATACATACACATAAACATACAAATACGCACACGTACATACAAACACACACACACACATAAACACACACACATAAACACACACACATACAAATAACATATACAAACAACAATTTACTCTAATCACCCTTCTCTAATCGTTTACCTGTACTACCAAGGCTGGGTGGGCTATGACAATGGAATTAAGAGGTTCATCTCTTGTATATAGGGAAAAAAAGTGTCTCGAATAGGTTTAATAAAACTTACATGCACATGTGCACACAAATGAGAAATGATTTATTCACACCTATCATCACCAACTACACAAAACACATGCGCACAACTGCACACACATATATACACGTGTACACACAGACACACACACAAACACGCACGCACACGCACACACACACACACACACACACACACGCACACACACACACACACACACACACACACACACACACCATATCATGGTGAGGCCATATCACCAGAACATACTACATGTAGATGTACACATATCAAGGTCACTGGGACAGCAACTCCCGCCCCCCTCCCCCCTCCCCTCCCCTCCCCTCCCCAAATAAAACCAGGAGTATGAGGGAGTACTGTAAACTCTACTATCAGGGCCTGGGGACCCAGAAGCTATTCGTAACGGAGTGAGAGAGAGAAGTGATATGAAACAAATATCTGAGTTGCATCACAAAAATGATGTGATGGTGGCACCATAGGGACTGCAGACATCTCACTGACCAGTGCAGATGTAAACTGTAGCTTGTCAGTTTAATCCAACCCAACGGTCACCCACCTCCACCATAACCAATTAGGTGCTACAGAAGGGTGTGTTCAAGTATTTGTAACAGATTAGATAAGACCACATAGGATAGCCAGACACGCCCACGCAAATAGAAGTCACTGAGTGAATTAAGACAAATTTATCTCTACAAATCACACATGCACAAATAAACCAAGAAACTTTTGGTTGTTATTCAATACAGACAGTACAACTGCAAACACAATGGAAAATCTGGAAACTCTTGAATACAGGTGAATGGATGCAGAGCACGGACATACCTTCTAGTGCTCCACACAGCCACTAATGATATAAGAGGCACAAGTTGTGTTTTACTGGTGGAGGAGATAGCATTCAATAGAGGATGATCCCTCAAGGAAAAGACACCAGAAGGATTGCTGAAGGCATTGTATTTCACTGCACTGGATTGATAGGAAAGGACAACTCACCTTTTGGCTATTGCTTTCTGTCTTCAAGGTCTCACCTCATATTGAGATTGCCTTTACATATCATTAACCCTGTAAAAGCAATGCCAACCAAATGTGTTGCACACATACTGCATCATGGTTCTGCAGCTGGTATTATGAAGGAGACATGAATTTGAAACAAATACGGAGTCTGAGGAGTGGATTGGATGAAGTGCATTGGATGGAGCAAATGCAATAGCTATGCCAACATCAAACCTCTAAGAGAGAGGGAGGTGGGGGGGGGGGGGGGGGGCATAAGAAAGTGGAAGATGAGAGGAAGGGGTAGAGACATGGACAGGTAAGGGGGAGTCAAAACTAACTAGTGTCAGAGTTTATTAGGTCAGGCATGAATTTGATGGTTAACCACAATTGATGCCCATGCATAATGCTGCAGAATGTGGTGAAATAGGTGGCATTCTCTGTTTAACTTTTCTGTTCATAAAAAGAAAAAATAAAGGCAATAGCCAAGAAGTTTACAACCCAAAAAATGTTCATCTGTGAATGACACAGGTATTTTAAGGCAGCCATGTGTGCTGTGCACAGGAGAGGGCGTGCAGGGAGGGGGGGGGGGAGATTTGGGGGGGGGGGGGCAAGCTATGTGTGTGCATACCAACAAGCTACATGAGTGCAGACAAACAAGCTACATGAGTGCAGACCACCATACTACATGAGTGCATACCAACAAGCTAACATGAGTGCAGACCACCAAGCTACATGAGTGCATACCAACAAGCTAACATGAGTGCAGACCACCAAGCTACATGAGTGCATACCAACAACCTACACCTGCGCTGACCTTGTTTCCTGTATTGATTTATTTGTGCACATGAAATTTTGTATGGAACAAAAAATTTTTTTTTACATGTCTTTGGTCGATTACTTTAGCTCAGGGCATTTCTGTTCTCAATAATCGAGTACTTGAGAGGCAATTGTGTAGTGAACAGAATAGGTCTGCAAATGTTGCATCCATCTGGGTCAGCAATGTATAATGGAGTACAAATGTGTATTTTGGAATAGAAGGGGGCATCTGGAGCCCCTTCCTCCAGACACACCTCAATAATCTGAACCTTTTTGTGCACCAAAAAACCATGAGTTTTGGTTGCTATTGAGCTGCATCCGTGAATAGGTCCATAGGTTTACACACGTACCATCTCGTACTCAAGCCCGGACGGGCAAGGTAACACACGAGCGAGTATTTTAAGCGTCACACGAACGCGCGTCTTTTCCTCTTTTTTTTGACGTGTCAGCATTGTGAAACCAACACAGAGATACATTAAACAGAACATAACACGCGTGTGCATTTGCGGATGGCGATTAAATTTACGGTACATGTATACATGTACTCGTCACGCCCTCAGGTGTGTCACGTTGCTTCTAGCGAAGTAGCATAGTCAATGAGTAGAACATAAACGCGTGTAGTCTCGTCCCCAGACCCAGATTCCCAACAGCTGCGGGTGGATTACATCACCGCTACGTTCACGTAGCGGTGATGTAATCCACCCGCAGCTGTTGGGAATCTGGGTCTGGAGACGAGACTAACACGCGTGTGCATTTGCGGATGGCGATTAAATTTACGGTACATGTATACATGTACTCGTCACGTCACGTCATCCTTTGTTATGGAAGCATGCTAAAGTGTTGGGGGTTGTGTGTTGTTATTGCTCGCTGCATTAGCTGTTGGGACTGTGTGTGTCGGGTGAACAATCCGAAATGTGGTGAATTCTGCTTCACAGTAATAGGAAGAGCCGACATCGAAGGCTGTTCTAAGTGCAGAAGGAGTACGCAAACTGCACATGAGTGTGGCTGCTAGTGTACTACTGTGTTAGTGAATGAAGTTGCAGCTGCATTGACAGTGATCACATCCAATAGATCACTGAACCCTGCTAGTAATCCCTATTAGCCATGTACTCCATCCTATCTTTCACAATCCTGTTCTACTAAACCTGATTAAGAGGTTCCATTGAATAGTGAGAAAAAAAAATAAATTTGGTTGATATGCAAACCACTGCAACCACAATGACACTGTCATAAAGACACTGGTAACAAGCATACGCACATTACATGTGCACACACCACACACACACATGCACACACACACATGTACACATACACATGCACACACACATATGCATGCACACGCACATATGTCCCCCTGTCTCCCCTATGTGCCCTATGTCTTCCCTATTTCCCCCTCTCCCTATGCCTCCCCTATGCCTCCCCTATGCCTCCCCTATGTCTCCTCTATGTCCCCCTGTCTTCCCTATGTCCCCCTGTCTCCCCTATGTCTTCCCTATGTCTCCCCTATGCCTCCCCTATGCCTCCCCTATGTCTCTCCTATGTCTCCCCTATGTCTCCCCTATGTCTCCCCAATGCCTCCCCTATGCCTCCCCTATGTCTCCCCTATGCCTCCCCTATGTCTCCCCTATGTCTCCCCTATGTCTCCCCTATGCCTCCCCTATGCCTCCCCTATGTCTCCCCTATGCCTCCCCTATGTCTCCCCTATGTCTCCCCTATGCCTCCCCTATGTCTCCCCTATGTCTCCCTATGTCTCCCCTATGTCTCCCCTATGTCTCCCCTATGCCTCCCCTATGTCTCTTCTATGTCTCCCCTATGCCTCCCGGATGTCTTCCCTATGTCTCACCTATGTCTCCCCTATGTCTCCCCTATGTCTCCCCTATGTCTCCCCTATGTCTCCCCTATGCCTCCCCTATGTCTCTTCTATGTCTCCCCTATGCCTCCCGGATGTCTCCCCTATGTCTCACCTATGTCTCCCCTATGCCTCCCCTATGTCTCCCCTATGTCTCCCCTATGTCTTCCCTATGTCTCCCCTATGTCTCCCCTATGCCTCCTCATAGACGTGCTTCCCTTAAGCCATAGGATACAATGAGTCTCAAACATAACCTTTTGGTTTGGAAACTGCATTCATATATATTACATTTGCCAGAGTCAGGTATTCATTGCGGTGTTGGGGTATTAGCTGTCTCAGGTAGCTGGCCAGTCTTATGAGGGTAACCAGCATCTGAGAGCTATCCATTACTATCCATTAAAGGCGCATTAGTGACTATGTGGATTGGGTTGGTAAACATAGATAGGTAGACCATATTCCGAATTGTAGTGATCAGAAGATGGTTCTGATCTCATGCCATTTGGATGACTGCTTTAATGTATCCATTCAAATGGGCTGCTTCACAGTGATAAGGTGAGAGAGTCCCACCATTAAGTGCAGCTGTTATACAGCAGACAGTGATCTCATCTATTCACTCAATTCCCAAGGTAAGAGGCAATCTTAGCTGATTGCATTGATGAATAACGCCTGATCCCACACACAACACATACACAACACATACACACAACACATACACACAACACTTACACACAACACATACACACAACACACACAACACACACACAACACACACACAACACACACACAACACACACACACAACACACACACAACACACACACAACACACACACAACACACACACACAACACACACACACAACACACACACAACACACACAACACACACACCACACACAACACACACAACACACACACAACACACACACACAACACACACAATACACACACAATAGACATACCACACACACCACACACCCACAACACAGGTGTGACTGGGGGAGGGAGAGGGATGGAGTGAAATGAAACAACTATTTGAATTGCGTCACAGAAATGGCCTTGCCCACGTGATTTTGGATTGCTGAAACTGCAGACATCTCACATACTGCATTCAAGAGATACACAGTGATACAATTGAATAGCCCCTGAAGCCACAGGTAGCTCTGAATTCACAAACAACAGATACCACAAAATGCCACAAAATGCACCTCCTAAGACAAGATGACCAGACCTCAATAAACCCCAACTAGATCAATGGATTGATGCAACTGGAGTAATTAAATGCAACGATGGGTGTATGTGATTAATACAAGAGGGAATCCTCTCTAGGAAAATAATGCTGCTACTATCTTCCAACAATGATCTTTGGTTGGTATTGACTAATGGCAGTGTAGCAGTTACAGAAGTGCAATAAAAAACCCAAGGTTGGCACAAGTTCATGCATGTCTTGATTACAAGTGATGGGAGAGTAGGTCCATTGGTTTAACTCTAACCTTCCCACACAGCCACTGATGATATAGGAGGTACAAGGTGTGTTCACTGGGGAGATAGTACAATAAGGGACAATATGACCAATAATGAGAAGACACCCAAAACAGGATCATAAATTACTCTGTCACAGCAAACTTACTTCTTACAAAGAGTACTGCAATTGTGTTTGCTGCACTGCATTGATAGGGCAGGACAACACAATAGCCATGCATCAATAGCCATCAATAAACCCCAGCAATCCCACCCATTTGCCCAGGTGTAGAAAAGACTGTGTTTATGACCTCTGTCCCTGCATGCATATGCCATTCTACACCTGATCTGCCAGCTGCTGGAGGTATCTGAGCTTACACAAGTATAATGGCTTACTGTCCTTACACTCTCCCCGGTCTTTTCTCTTCTCAGGTGTGGGTAGTGTTGACAGCAGACCTTTTCTCTTCTCAGTTGTGGGTAGTGTTGACAGGAGATCTTTTCTCTTCTCAGATGTGGGTAGTGTTGACAGGAGACCTTTTCTGTTCTCAGGTGTGGGTAGTGTTGACAGGAGACCTTTTCTCTTCTCAGGTGTGGGTAGTGTGTGTTGTTTTGACAGGAGACCTGGAGTCTCTAGGTGTCATTCTAAGAAGAGGCTAAGCTTGCTTCACACTAGTTTAAGGTTCTTTTGACGAGATATTTTTACTCCTCTCAGAGTATTCTCTTGGTAAAAGGTCACTTTGGCTGCACAACCATCTGATGTACATGTTTTTCTTGGCTCTGGTGTGTTTTGACATATCTCTTATTAGCTGTGTGCTTAGGTCTGCTAGCCCGATATATTCAGTGTGATATAGCGCCATGGGTTATTACACATCAACTTAGATGCAATGCCACTTTAACATTAGTTACCTTTCTACAGTTTATGATTTGCACATTTCTTGCTACTGAAAATCAACAAATCAACAATTAATCACTCAATGTGAGGAGGTTCTAGCATTATTTGTTTAGCTGCTAAACCCATTTGATCACTCCTGCTACTACTATTGCCCAAAGCTAGCACCACTAGTCCAACATGAGCTGTTTCATCGTGCTTCAAAATAGCTGAAGGGTGATGGATGGTATCAGGAAGGATACTCCAAATGCACTGTTTGCAATAGAGATGCTTCCTTTGTAAAAGGAAAAAAACTTCACTAGAAAGTGAGAACGGATCCATCCTAAACTGGGCTGATCAGATAGCGAAAAAGCTTCAATTAATGCCTAATGCCCTACAGTGCATGTATTGAACTAATGGTGTCAGGAAGATCAACAAGGACGTGTCTATACGCTTTATTCCAATGAAGCAGACTGTATATAGATTGTTCAGATGGGAAGTTAGCGCAGCCTACGTGGAGTGTGAGCTGAAAAAGCTAATATTGGGCAGCGACTCGGGTTCTATATCAATTGCTTACCAAAGTCATAGTACATAACAGAAGCGCTTGCTGAGGCGGTGCGCTCTTATACAGATATCGTTCGCTGAAAAGCGTGCTTAGCGTCGGATTTGCATGTTGCCGCATTAAATTTCGTACAGTATCGGATAAAACCGTTGACCGACATAAAAGCAACTGACAGTTCCTTTCACCTTCCTTTTGAAGAATAAGAAACCTGCAGTACGCAGCGTGTATAATAAAAAACGTAATCATTCACATAATTATGATCCATTTGGGACCGCGTTTATTGTCAAAATGGCTGCTAAAAGTGTTGGGGTTGACTCTGAGGTCGTAACAGAGCCGCCGGAAGTTCTAACTCAACCTAGGCAAAAGGGATGTTGTTCAGCCGGGTAGGGGCTGCTATAGCCAGAGACAACAAATCTACCCCAGCCAATTGCCTGGCTTGCTCCACTGCCATGGTTGTAATGATCTCATGATAGTTGGTCATGCAAAGTCTAGTCTGATGATGTTGCCTGTCATGATGGCCTCCCTGATGATCGGGCAAATATAAGTCTTAGTACAGGCAGCAATGATTCAACAATTTGACCATGGTATAGAGGAATGGCAGCAGTCATGGGTAGCAGTGATCTAACATACCTTTGCCTCGTAAACCCTCGTAATTTGTGGCGGCTTCATATGTGTCACATGACAATGTGCACTGAAAGCTCGATCATCCATAAGTCATGTTCTACATGAAGCGCGCCTGTACATAGGCTTAGTCATCACTCGTCTTAGGCTTATATGTCATCGCGCGTTGCCAGGTAATGCCACTGTGGTAGTACGTAGAAGTCGTTGCGCGGGTCCGCTTTTCCATAAATTTAAATAAAGGGTCTGGTCACAAGACAATGGTTGATGGTGTGTGTGATTTTTCATTCGAATTGAATAACAAAGTCGTGCGAAGTCCGAGTTTGCAGACGTGCCAGTCATGCAACATTCTGTTACGCTGAATCATGGAAGGATTAGCAAAAACAAATGACGTTAAGTGACGTAATGTCAAACAAGTGACCGTACGCGGTATGCTTTACGAGTAGCACGTTATCTGGAGTCCCCAGACCCAACGTTCAGTATAACACTACGTATGCTAGCTAACTCACTCTCTAACTACCTTGCCATCCACGAAGCCCTACATGCAACGCGCGTTAGAATGGCGATCAACGCTGGTGGTTATGTGCATACCGTACGGTTGAGCGTACTAAGTGTCTTTGAAGTACCGTCTCTAATTCACCGAAAATCGGAAAGTGTGTAATTGCATGCCCCCGCTAACGAACACGCTTTCCTTGAGTTGGTTGGTGCGCAACCCACGAGCGATTCTCGCCTGTGCGCAGCGGAGCCCAGGTTGGCAGATGGGCAAAAGTATTGTAGTTGCGATTACTGTACCTCATCCCAATTTTAGTCATCATTACATAATTCTGAGCGATAGTTGTGTTGTGTTCACCGAAAGAGGGGATAAATGCAATAATGCACATTTTTTATAATATCTCATGAATGGTATATAATTTCAGCATGCCAATTGCATTTTTAGATTCAGCATCTATTTCTGAACAGAGTACATTCTAAATAGAACAATGCACAATAGTAAACAACTGCTTGTCAGGTTGGATAACTCCTCGATTTTGCAATTTAAGGTGCCAAGTTTTTTTTGTATGTACCAATACAGGTAGGTACTTAGTGTTGTATTGAATTCTTAAGTCCCACTCGCTGTGAAGATCGGTAGTCAAGTATGGATTTTCGGAGAGAGGCGGGGCTCGTGCATTTTAGTTTGACATAAGGAGTGAAAAATATTCCATTGCATGAAGAAGTCCCTCAATGTATACGTATACTTTATTGCGTTTATGGTTTATAATGAATCAAAAGCTAAAAGCCCAGCCTTTTTGTTCAATTATTGGATATTTTTTGTGAATCTTAGAAAAGCATCGGACTTGCTGACATCACGTCTATTGGGATATGATGGCAATCAACAACAACAGCTCAGGCGATACTTTCGGTGATGACGATGCCATGGGTTCTTTCAGAACCAATACATCATGGCATCGGAAGGTTCGTGTGCAAGGATTGGGTGTTACTGTAAGGAGCCAAAGAGGAAACGAGATATGACAGCGCTATTGGCAGAGGCGGGAAGCAGTGTATTGCCATCAAAAAGACGATGCAAGGAGAAAGCAAAGCATTCATCGTATTTGTGTGCGGAAATATATATTGCATCATGCGAATTGTGACGTCTGTTACTATTTGTGGAATGTTGTGATACGCCACGGATTACACCACTGGAGCTATTTAGTGAAACAGTTGGTGAAGCTGTGAAAAAAACACCTAGACAGATTTTATAATCGTATTATCGATTGCGCGTTGTCACATAAAGCGGTGAAACGATGGGGACTTTTTGCGCTCTTAGCTAGCGCCGTCTGTCAGCCGGTCACCTTCTCATCATGATCGTTTAGCAACAAGCAAAAGGTTAGGGTACGAGTACAGTAAATGTGCAAGCATGGATTATGAAAAATGCTATTCCTTACAAACACTGCTGCTGTCTATAGTCTCGTGCCCAGACCCATACGTCACAGCCTGCGGAAATAGTCGGTGGCGTTGTTTTAATTAATTACGACGTCCACTCGAAGGAATGTGGCAGTTGTAATTACGACGTAGATAAGGCGTCCTCGAAGCTAGCTATAGACGTGCTGTGTTACAAAGTTGAGTTTCACGGAGGATATTGTGCTGAGATTGGTAAAAGGGAATGATAATTTATATTTGCTACCCGGGCCCTGGGAGCTGGTTGTGTCTCTAGCCCGCACTACCTAACAATATGGTCTGTGATGGTCTTATGTTTATGTTTATAATGAGACCACTATTGCGTTGTTAATGGTAGCGGTGATGTAATTCCCCGGTCTGTGTACTACCAGTTGTCACTTACAAACCTACAACCAGAGACTGGCTGAGACTTTACTATTGCGCATTAATTAAGATTGACGGTAATCGTAAACAAAGAATTTGCGTTTCCACTTGCATGCATGAGTAAGACCATTCATTTAGATTCTTGTATTTTTCTCTTCTCGCCCCGTCACACTCTCAGTCTACAGACAAATCAAAATGTTGCTGAGCAAACCGCACGCTCTAATAAAGCTAACCCTTAAAAGAAAATTCATTTCGTCGGTTCGCAAACTGTATATCAACGCCCATTCCTCTATACTTCTCAATTATTCACACGTGCCCACGATTATCAATGTACATGTACTTCCAACTGGCAACACGATGCGTATGGAATAGATGCTGACTGGGTTAATGAATGCCAGCTTGTCTTCGTGCGTGTGTGGATGTCGCTTAGCTATGATTCCTGTATGAAAGCCCTAGCTTATATACACATCATTATGCGGCCTGACAAGCATACAGAGCGTGTGCGCCCGAACATCTGTTGCGATTGCCTCCTTGCACTGAACGTATATGTTGTTGACATGGACGGCAAAGCAATCTCATGCACTTTCGTACCGTATATTCTATTATGTGCAAAACGAAAAAAAAAAGTGGAAGGGGTTTTCGATTGGATTATGGCCACGCAGATAAATTATTTACACTCCTTCCAAAGGTCGCATAATGCAGCAGCAGTCCGACTTAATATGCTGTGTGTGCGGAGGTCGCGCCACCGGTATCCACTACGAGGCCGTGAGCTGCGAAGCGTGCAAGAGCTTCTTTCGGAGGAGCGTGGTGTTAGAGGCGCGCTATTCGTGCCGCCGACGCGGGGATTGTGTCATCAACCAGCACACGAGGATATCGTGCAAGCTGTGTCGACTGAACAAGTGCATCGGTGTGGGCATGAAGCGCGAAGGTGAGTCCGCTACCTAGACGCTTAGACTATGTTACGGAGAGCATTAGGGACACACGCTAGTTGAATATGCCATACCACATACATGTAGTACTAAATAGTCACGATACCAGCTGGTGATTTCTGAGCGTTGCAAAATGTATGCCGTTCAAATTCCCGGCAGATCGACGTCTCTGACTCATCCATTCCCGTATAGAGTATACAACTTTTTCCTTCATTAAAATAGTAATAATAAACAAAATCAAGAATGGATCGACATAGCGATGCGGTCATAGCGAGCACCGTTGTTATCGACATACTGTTTTGTCACTAGCACGTATAGGGTGCTCCCATGATGTGCATTTCGTAACAGATTGAAGGATAGATTGCTTTAGGTTGATCAAATGAGGTTATTTCTACTGTAGCTTGCACAATTGTTAGGGAGGAATGGTTGTGAGGAAGTTTGTGAAAATAGAGGAAGAAGTGGGATATATTACTGTGGGTTTCATAAAAAATCATCCCCTGAAATGATTTTGATAAGAGTTTTTAAGGGAGCATGTCATTATAAAAGGGACAATTTTATAGTTATCTAGACCCAATACCTAAGCAGCAAATCTGGGTGTTTTCTACAATATCAAAACTGTACATGCAATTCATCAGTCTTGCTTACCGCGTCTCACTCTCTGGTCATCACCTCCCTTATTAAATGGCTGAAGTACTTAGTGGTCCTCTCTTTTGAGCAAATCTTTTAATTGTACTGTTGTGACTATTATGATATCCACTTTTAGCAGTGCACATTTTGTGGTCATGCCAGCAGTACATTGCGTAACTGCTCAAAATGTCTTGTGTCCAGTTATTTTAGGTTAGTAGGTAGCACTTAATACTATAGGAGTCATATAGGAGTTTTCCTCCATAGTCAAGTCATTATACCTTCTCCTCGCATGGATTAAGCCTCGATCATCCAACTAGTCTGCTGTTTGAATGCTTGAAACCCTGCCATTCAAGATATACATTCCAGAGGCTAGGTCGTCCCCAGACTGCTGGAAATGCCATAGTCCTCTCCTCCTCCTCCTCCTCCTCCTCCTCCTCCTCCTCCTCCTCCTCCTCCTCCTCCTCCTCCTCCTCCTCCTCCTCCTCCTCCTCTCTCCTCCTCCTCCTCCTCCTTTTCCCTCCTCCTCCTCCTCCTCCTCCTCCTCCTCCTCCTCCTCCTCCTCCTCCTCCTCCTCCTCCTCCTCCTCCTCCTCCTCCTCCTCCTCCTCCTCCTCCCCTCCTCCTCCTCCTCCTCCTCCTCCTCCTCCTCCTCCTCCTCCTCCTCCTCCTCCTCCTCTTCCTCCTCCTCCTCATGGAATTTTATTATTCTGTGCAATGCTGCTTAGGAACATGCATGGTAATGTGGCAAGCCTAAACAACTGCTTGTAAGGACATGGTTTAATGATTATAGCACCACGGCTACAAAGTTGTACAATTTTAACAATAAATGTTGTACTATTAACAATGTGTCATAAGCAAAAACAGCATACGAGATGATGGCACACAGAAGCTATGCATATATGATGCAACTCAGGGGAAGGAAGAAGCTTTAGAACAGATGAAAAACTTGTAATATGCTGGCAATCCAATTATGGATCTTTCGTTTCATTATATTTGTTGTATTGCTAATATTGTTTTTATTCGTACATTTTTCATTCTACAAAACAGTCACCCCTATAAGCTACCAGTATGAAAGATGATGAACGAGCAATTGTACTGAAAAATAAATCATTCACCAGTGTAGTTTATTAGCCAGTTAAATGGGATATGGCTACTGCCTCAATAGAGTAATAGGTGTAATAGGTGTAATAGGTGTAATAGGTGTAATAGGTGTAATAGGTGTAATAGGTGTAATAGGTGTAATAGGTGTAATAGGCAGAAACGTCTCACATGTGTGAAGAATCAAAATGCACACATGCTTCAAATTGTATGCTTTTGATTTGTACTCAGTTGAACTTTGCCTTTTTCAATCAAAGTTATCCTTCCTTCACTCTCAGGTAGAAAAATGAAAACAAAGGTAGCATCCAATGCAACTTGTATAAAATACTATTAGATGCAATATTTGGTATGGAAATGATATGCATGGGTACTTAAATTTAGATGGGACAGTTTCCGCGAAAATTGCCCCACGGTTAAAATGTTATAGAAATGCATCGCGTTTGAATCGCTATAACTTCCCAACGGATAACGCTATCGACTTTCTATTTTCAACACCTTCATACTACACCAGTTCACTATGAAGTGTTGAAAATAGGAAGTCGATAGCGTTATCCGTTGGGAAGTTATAGCGATTCAAACGCGATGCATTTTTATAACATTTTAACTGTGGGGCAATTTTCGCGGAAACTGTCCCAGATGATACAATTCTTAAAACTGACTTGACCTTAATTCGTAATCTGTGGTATTGTTTTGAAATGCCATTCATATTGTGGAACCAGTCCCTTGTTTTAATGGAAGCAAGTACATTGGGTTATTAAACCATTTGGATCCCTACAGCGAGAGTAAAACAACACTCTAATTTATACATCCTACTGACAGATTGCAAATCTTTTTTTAATTTCTAAACATGTGTGTTGATGTGGAGAATTTAAACAAAGCTACAATATAACAGTGCTACATTAACTACAAGTAACCTTAAGATGAAAACACTTGATGGCATCACGCACCTATAAAATGTTCACTGTATATTTTTAATACAACACAAATTACACTTCAAACAATAAGATATAAACACATCAAAGTAGTGCCACCATGAACAGTCATGTCCACTGGAAGCCCAATTGTTGATAACAGGGTTTTTTGCATTAGACCTCGCCACGCTGACACTTGATTGTTCCATAAACAATTGTGAAGGCCTGGAGACTTGGAGCCAACAACTCCTTGGCCTCATCACCACGGTAGTCTGTCTTCTCTGAGAATGGCACACTTGCTCAGCTGATCTCAAAACATCTTTCATAAAACTAATATTACCAAGACATGGATAGCCATCTGTGCTGCCCTATCCTTACATCCTCTTTGCCATCAGTTAATTGTACCTATAGCTTCATAAAGTCAGGGCTTGTGTGGCGTGGGCAGGGCCTCAGGTATCTCTAGAACGATTAGTGGAATCGAATTGTGGGTAGTGGGCATGCAAGCCACAATATTTCTCTTGCAAACATCCTGGTCAAGTATGCAGAATATCTATGCTAAAAGAAAAGATTAGAGCATATTTTCAAGCTAGTAAAAAAATGCATGTCCCTTTTGCTTTTCACATACTGTACACTTTAGCAGTAACAGAGGTAGACACTGAAAACCTGTGCACTTGGTTTCATGATAAAAACAATGATCCAGTACTTAGTCCTCACAGCATCAGTTTGCAAAACCACAGCAACATCACAACAGAGTGTTTCTGTTGCTAGAAATAAAGCAACACTTCCAACAGTGTATGTTATGTACTGGGAACATCTTGTACTTTTGCATGCATGGAAATCGTTACATTATAAAACACAAGGCACATACACTGCACTGAAAGTTAGGGTCAAATGAAGTACCTCATATGTTCAAAGCTTCTTGGAACAGTTGTATGATTTTTCTGCCCAACAACTAGTCTGGTGATGAATCCAGTATACTGCTCTTCTCAATACTCCTATAGTGGCTTGTTACACCTGGGGATCTTTCCAGTAACTGATGTCTAGAGCAGCTTGTTTTACTCCCCAGTGATAATAATAGCGAATCGTATAACACATCTAAGTAAACTCTAGATGTGCATGTCTTATGCTAACTGCATTTATATGTAACCAGTGTGTGTTAAATCTAAATGCCATGAAACTGTTTTGCAATTGCAGCTCTATGATGCTCCTTCAAAACTGTTTAGGTCCTTTCTGACATTTTGTCTGCTCATAAGATCGTTTTTGATAGATAGGACTTCTGAGAATCAAGCAATGGAGGATATCCAGGCTTTGTTGCTCTTATTTCAATTCACTATTGACATTCTTCAGAAAGAACTATGACTTTTATAAACACCTCCACAATGGAATAAATGAAGCCACTTGACCATGCAATGCTAATTTTACACTGTAAACAGTGAGTGTGGTTACCACATCCTGCCTGCAGTTTAATTTGTTGTTAGTACCTGCCATTGAATTGGTAGAGTCAAATGTATGATGTACTATGAATTTCCTGTCTTGATTTAATTTGCTCAAGGTAAAAAAAAGTGTATTTGTGTCTTTGTGACTGCTTCTGCAAATTAACCTGCTGTTCTCGCGTAACGAAGCTATGCTCTGAATGAGCTTCACAGCAATGCAAGGACTTGTATATCAGAACTGCCACTGCACTTGCTGATACCGGTAGGACTGCATCAGGCCTGTTCATTTTACTCGTTTTTTATACGCTATTAACTGCTATATTCTAAAATACTATCTTGAAGGGACAGTGTCTATGTTATCTTGTATCTTTGCAAAGAACAGTGGTACAGTACATCTCATAAATACTACTATGTTGAATATTTAATATTATGATGTGGCTAATGGTAGCTCAAATTCAACTAACATCAGCAGCAGTACTAAAACTGCACTGAGCCCATTGACTCATATTGATTGTACGCGCTTCTGGAAAGATGCTTGTAGAAATGATCCATTCACCTGAAGAAAGGATATTGGCAAAGTAGCAAGATAATAAAGCTAATGAGCCATTATTAGTGAGCCAATGCTAATGAGCCAATGGTAATGAGCCAATGCTAATGAGCCAATGCCAATAATGGTCTAACACTATCACACATTATTCCAATGCAAACTAAGAATCGAATACTGAGGCTATACAACCATGCAAAAGAGTGGACTAACTGATAGGACCCTGGATCAAACGAGCTGCTCAGTTTTTCTGAATGAATCCCCAGGTTAAATGAGCTGTTCTTATAGCCAGCAGTTGTGGACAATCACAGGGTGATTTGTGGTGTAATACGTCATGCAACTGTTCCAAGAAACGTATATCATCACGAAACACCATTGTCCTTTAAATGTTTAGTCAGTGGTATTGAATATAGTTATTCTTAATTATCTTACTGTTTATTCGAATCCATGCAGGTACCAATGTGTATGCTCAAGTTTAAAAATAGTTAGCTACCTAATATGTTGAATTTCTCAAGTGATGCATAGTTAAACAGTTCTGATACATTTATGTAAATGTATTCATTCATTAAAATCAAGTAGACTTACATTTGCATATAAAACTAATAATTCACAACGACACAGATTTTTTTTTAATAAAAAAGGTGTAGTATAACGAATGTTCAATTATCAAAATGAACGTACTTGATAAATTCAAAACGAAATCAAGATATGATATTCAATAGTTTTAAAATCACCAGTCTGTACCATTTCAGGATACATAACTAGGGTCCAATATTATTTATTTTTAATTAATGGGACCATTATAGCAACTAGTTTTTAGGAAGTTTGTATCAGTATTCTACCTAACCATATACTTTTGGGCGTTGAATATGTCTGATCTCATTCTGTGTATAAATACAATATCCATGACAGCACTCAACAATATTCCTTCACCACATCATTTTATGAACTTTTCACTTAGCTTATTGGAGGAGTTCTATAACCTGTTTTGAGTTGCTACTATGCCTTGTGTATATACTATAGGAAGCATCTCCTACTGACACAACCCTCTATTTTATTTATACTTTGCAAAAATAAAATGAAATTCAATGTGTGCCTTGGTGATTGTTCTGGTCACAGAACATGCTGGCAATCAATAGAAAAGTTTAAATTTTATTATGCTTGTTTTATACTATCCGAATGATCTGCAATGCATAAGCTAAATTTCTTTAACCAACAAACCTTAGTTATTCAGTGTTCATGGATAGTGTTGTTTTGGCATGCTTTGGTGCATGTAGTGTTAGCTAAATGTATGGTTCAAAACCACTTGTGGGATACCTTTTCCTAGCGTGGTATAGCCGACCTTTAGTTGGCCCTTTTGTGATTTTTTTAATGACTTCCGCATTAAAATCAATAAAACAATATTATGCACTATAGAATGTGGGACTGTGGGACTTCAATCATAAAGTAGATTCCTGCACATTATGAGTGAAATTTATACGATCAAAGCATTATTTTTACTAATGTAATTATATTTCTAATAAAATTACATATATCAAATTGCAGACTTTAGATGCATGGGATGAATGGTTTATGTGTTAAGACAAGACTTAATGATTGCACTGAAAACCTTATTTAATTAACCCCATTCTGTAGGCTATGTCAAATCTTGAGGCAAATATATACATAATCTTGCAAAATGTAATGTAGGATATTACTCAATACATGTGCTTCATTCTGACCATGACACAGTCTCGCACATTGCCATGGTTTTGATGCTAAAACACAAATGGTGGCTTATGATTAAAATGAGTAAATTCTCTTGACAAAGGGATAGAAAAAAAAGGATAGAAACAATCATATTAATAGCACAAATAGAGTGGATAGTGTTTAGTGTAATCAGTTTTATATAATTTGGGTGCAAATAAATATTTCAGGCACAGTATAGCAGCACTTTTTGATGGTTCAAGTACTTGTGCTGAAACCGTGCACACTGCATGATAATTTTTCCATTCCATTAAAGCTGTGCAGTTGGAAAATACCCTGAGCGCAAAACGACTTCGTGCTAATACACCTAAATTACAATCCTACAATGAAATAGTTATCAATGACTCCATGGTGCCCAACTGGTCATCAGTATCTGATGGGACATCAGCTGAACATGAAGGTAATTTCTGTTCTAGCATAACCTATGAAATGAAGGACTGCGAGCAATCAGTCACCACACCACTGCAACCACTATCGCCACAAGAATCATCACTGCAACTACCATTTTCAGCATCACAACCATCACCCCCATCACAATTTCATCTATCCCAGTTTGTACCATTTCAAACATCAGCATGGCTACCACAGTCATCAACATTGCCACAATTCGCAAGCTTTCCCTACACTTCACTGACAACACCATGTACAGGGTCATCAAGTGAAGAAACACATGTCTCAATGGCATGAAATAGATGCATCTCCATTAAGTGATCACTCTACAACACCAGGGAGAATGCACTGCAGTGAATCATGCTCTTCAAAAGCATGTACCTTGTGCAGAACTATTGATGAGGTATTGTTGGAAGAGGACAGAGAAAACGTAGCAGCAAGGATTGCCTAGTCTAGAAATGCAGACACATCCATGCTCATCAGAATTATCCCAAAGACTCAGAAGCTCTGATGGGTCTGCTGGAAGTAGCAAACTGAGTAGTGAGACCTGTGGAAATGTAGAAATATTACTACCTCACATACCAGTTACATCACAGCACATTAGTAAGACATTTGGAGTACATGAAGAAATAGAAGAACTGAGCAATGTTCTGAAATGTATTCTCAAGTGGGCAGTCAGCGTTTCTTTATTTAAAAGTCTATCGCCAAAATGTCAAGAAAAACTCCTTCAGTCGAGCTGGTGTGAAATATGCGTGCTGAAAATTGCTATCATGCAGACTGCTCAGGATAGCACATTTGTCTTCAGTAATGGATGCTCCTATACTATGGAACAGATCGAAGATAAGAGATATTTACAGATCCTGTGTGATATAAAGTACCATGTGACTTCCTGGCTGAACTGCATGAATGTTGATAGAACTGAGAATGGTCATCTGATGACTCTCCTCCTTCTGAACCCAGGTATTGTAATTGCAGCTGATGTAATTGCACTTAACACAAATAACAACAACAACAACAACAACACACACACACACACACACAAACAAAAGTAGTAGCTTGCTATGATGTGAATGGTTACTAAGTACCAGGATAAATAATGCTACAAAGTGAGTATAATAAACCCCCAGCATACATGTGCCTCCATAGAACAAACATTTAATGTGATTTTATTATCTGACTTGCAATAGCCAGCACATAGTTATGCATTTGTATGTAGTGCATCTAAATGCATTTTATGCACAAAAAAGTGTTTATCAGCATCTGATAAGTTTTTAAAATAAAGGTTAGTTTTCTCATTTATAGCTAAGGATGTTAAATTATGCTGAAGTATCATTTATTCTGATGCAGAAAAATAAATCCTTCCAGCAACAATTGGATAGGACAAAGAATAACAAGCAAATCCTTTATTTAATTTTACTCACAAAACTAAAGAAAGTTTTATGATATGGTGTGTCGGAATGGTCAAAAGTAATTGTCCAATTGCTAAGTTAGAGCGTACAGTAGCTGTTCTAAGATGCACTTGTACAGATAGATTGCAGCAATCCATTTACGTATAGATGCAAATGAATTGGACAGAGAAATGGAGAAGACACTCTTGGAGATGCAGAACAAAATTCTCGACTCCCTTAAATCCCACATCCAAAAGGAACATTCGTTTGCATCTAGGATGTTCCAGTTGCTGATGCGACTTGGTTCAATCAAGACTCTCAGTGTGGTGTTAAGACAACGAGTAGCAGAGAAACAATCTCAGTACGGCAACAAGCTGAAAGTTGTCAACAACATTATTGCAGCATAGTTGTTTAGTTAGAGTCACATCCATATTCATGTCTTTTTCCCCCCCTAATTTTTCCACTCTCACATTACAATGCTTACGCTCAAACCGCCCAGATATACCTGTGTATACACACTGAAGACAGAGATAATTATCTCTGCTGAAGACATTACCACTTATTCACGAGCGTGATCACTGGGTTCAGTTGGTGTACATGAATTTATGATCGAATTTTGCATTAGCTGGTCGATCGAAACCTATAATTATGTAGTTAAGCCACGGGTATTAAGCATTGACGTACCTCGGGGGTGGCAAAGCGCGCAGCCCATTTCGTACCTTGGTGGGAGGATCTGCCTCTTGTCCCCAACACAGCTGCTGCTGTGAGAGACCTCCGGTAGCATCAAATATGTGGAAGTGATGAAGGGAAGTGTGGACATGTTTAGTGTGCAAGTAAGTAAAAACATTCTGCATGAGAAAGTTGGTGGTATATAGGATTTGAAGGCAATAGTGGTGTAAAAAGCAAGGACACAAGGGTCTAACAATAAGGGAGTGTAGTAATTCAATATTTAGCACATGAATAACATAGTATCCTACAAATGTGCTAAATATAGGACTGTTACACTTTCCCTTAATATTCGACTCTTATTTCCTTGTTTTTTACACCACTATTGCCTTCAAATCCTATTAACTACAAACTTTCTCATAGAGAATGTTTTTAGCTACTGGTTTCATGGATTTTGTTCATACGATTGTCAAGCAAAGGACATTCTATTGTACACTTCATTTTCACAATTCTCAAGTGTCCCCCATGAAGTTCAGCCATTTTCTTGCTTCTCAATGAAGGTGAGACAACAACCCATGATCCCCATATGAAACATCCTTGCTCCACCATGAGCTTAAATCTTCAATCAAAATAAGGTTTGATCTCTGTTGTGTGGGATCCGTTTACAGTGAATTCTTGGACCTTTACAAGGGAGGGGATCCCTGTGGATTTTCTCTTAAAACACTAGCGTCAGTGATAGACTTTCTATCTGCTTGATCATCTTCATTATTATAACACAATGGTAGTCTTGACAAGGCATCTGCTTTGGAGTGCTGCAAGGTCATCGCTGAAGTCTTGCTGCGGTAGTTACTGGTACTTTCTCTGGATTACATATGCTTGCCAGTGATGGTGGTCTGTCCCCAGAATGAACGGATCTCCATAAAGATACTGATGGTACCTCCTGATCCCCCAGACAAATGCCAAAGCTTCTTTATCAGTCTGAGACATGCCCTCTCTGCAGGAGTCAATGTTCGTGATGCAAAGGCTATTGATCTGTCATGCCCATCTTTATCAACATGTGATAAACCAGCTTCTAAATTTTATGAGCTGGCATCACATGCTGAAGAGATAGGAGCATCTGGATCAAATGTGTAAGTACCACATCTGACGCGATCATGTCTTTACACATTGGAATGCTTGTAGGACAAAATGTGGTCCATTTCCATCTTGTGTCCTTTCATAATAATTCATGCACGGGTGCCAACTTCGTGGTATAGATTGGGTAAAAACCAGTTTTAGTAGTTTATGAACCCTAAAAAAAATCACAGCTGCAATATATCAGTGGGTAGAGGGCCATCCACTATTGCTCGTATCTTGCCTATTGTTTTATGAAGACCACTGGCATCTATCCTGTGTTCACAGAATTCAGTTTCTCTCTGGAAGAGGCTAAACTTCTGCTGATAGATAGTAAGGTTGTGTTCCCGGAGTCACTGTAGAACTTGCTCTAGTTGCCTGATATGTTCTTTCTCATCCTCTCCAGTGATTATGATATCGTCTAGCATGCATTGTGTTTATGTGATCCCTTGCGATACCATATCCATGTACTTCTCTAGGATTGCCAGAGCAGATGTGATCCCAAATGCTAAACACAATTGAACCAGAAAAGACCATTGTGTGTGGTCATAGTATCTCCTTAACTTCCTCGTCTAGATCCAACTGAAGGAAACTTGTCCCAAGTCAATGTTACTTAAAATTTTACTTCAACCCAAAGTCACAAATATATCCTCCACTGTAGGCAAGGGGTACTGGTCTACTCTCAGGACAGGGTTGACTTATACCCAGTATCTAACATAACCGGATGGTACAATCTGGTTTGCATGGGTACTACAACCACTGGGGTGGCCCTGGTCACTGGGGCTATTACTCCATCCCTCAGAAGCCTCTCTAAGTTTGCCTTCACTTTTATGTGTAGACTGATCGAGCTTTCATGATGACTGGTTGTGCCACTTATTTTAGTGTTGATTTGACCCTTATCCCTGTTGCCAATCTGGTCCAGAGCTTAGGATACCAGGATATCATGACATCTAATTCCCTCGTTTGCTGTTGCTTTTGGTTTCTCATTGCCCCCACCGTCTTCATTTCTTGCCAGTCGATTGGGATGTGTGCCAGCCAATTACAGTCCAAGTAGTGGGGCCCTGCACCCTCTACAACTTAAGATCTGTTTATTGTTTTATGATAGATAGGATTTTGTAGAAATAAGCAATGGATTATCCAGGCTTTGTTGCCATTATTTCAATGGACTATTGCTATTGCGAGGGATTCATCGTATCAAAGAATTATGACATAGAAGAGAGGAAGTGTACCAACCATGTCTAACTGGATCAATTGCATGTACGTTCAAATCTTCCATCCTGTCATGCAAGAGTGCAAATCACTCTTTTGTTTTTGCAGTGTATACAAATATAATGCAATTATGATCCAAGGGATATAATTTTAATTTCTTCAAGTCTTTTATCAGCTGTTTCCGAATTCCTTGCCTGATCTGTTGTAAGCAGCTTAGGGAGTCTATTATATTCTCATGACAATCCATGCAGCATCTACAGTGTAAGAATGGTTATATGTCGAATGACATATTACTTCATTAAACCATGAGTAGGGAATTGGCCACACCAGTGGCACACTAGCTGGATAGGGGCACGGCTTCAACTCACTTAGTGTAGTGCATGCACTGATGTAAACTGTACTGCCTTGATATAGTGGGTCACCATAAAGTATTTGCAGAGCCGATCTGAACAGTAGTGAGTGGAAAACACTGTTGTACTTCAGATCATTTGGTTATCGGATGAATTAAAGAGAGATTTATGTGGAAGAGTATATGAAGAACATTGTAATTTAAGTGACATTCCGTGTGATGGGATCGCTTTTACGCACCCTTCTTTAGGGTGCATGCAGTCTTCCTTCACGGAGAAACTCTCATCAATTATTCAGGTCTGTCATTTGAATATCCATGTGTATAGCTATAGACATCTGGAATAACTAGGCCTATTCTTACTCCAATATGAGTTCTTTTGTCCTTTCACTGTGCAAAGAACTGGATATACGCTATCGGATATTTTGCGTATATTTCGAGTTTACGCATCAAGAATCCCACTTGCGGAATGAACCAGTTTCGCACTGTGCATATTTCGAGTATCCTCAACCGCATCACGTGCGCTTAGAAGGATTCACAAAACAATGTCTCCGTATACCACTTTGTGACACTTTGCACCGTATACGGTGCTGGGTACGCACTCCGATTCTGTTCATGGTATACTAGTTGGATTCTTTATTTACTACAATCAAAAACATACACGTACAACAATCAATATTCAACGTCCAAACTCTGCAGCTATCGAGGAAAGACTCCACTACTGGCTCTTCAACTCGCTGCACGAGTTGCTCAGCAATCCATTGCAACGCGACAACGGGATAGTTGCGCGTCGTGCTGGCCAGCGCTTCAAACTGCTTCCCTTCAGAACAGCTATAGCAAAAAAAAAAAGGTCATCCGTAAAAATTAAAATGCACTCAGCTAGCCTACGCAGTTAACGGGATTTCTTGCGCTTGACACCACCTTGATCTCTCAGACTCTTAGCTGAGAGTATAGAAAAAGGGGTAAAGAAAGCCTTAGCGAAGCGTTTACCTTTTTTACGCTCCAACTCCACTCTTTTATTTACATATAAGAAAAGACACAGATTAGCAGCAATTGTGAATGAAAACACAATCTCTTACCCGCGCCGTATCCGATTTTGCTGACCTTTTCATGACGTCTCTAATCATGACTCGAGGGGGGGAAAAACAAGAGAGACTTACTTGTGCGAACTAAAAAGCCGTTCTGGAAGCCATGGTAACGGCGCGGTCACAAAGAAGTACGCTGCAGTGAAAGATCCTGGTGTGTGTGTGTGTGTGTGTGTGTGTGTGTGTGTGTGTGTGTGTGTGTGTGTGTGTGTGTGTGTGTGTGTGTGTGTGTGTGCGCGCGTGCATGTGTGTGTGCGTGCAAGTGTGTGAAATTTACCACAAGTTGCATGGGGCTGTGCTACGGAAAACTTGGTAGGGAAAAACGACACAAACTAGCTACGACCTCGAGATAAGATTGAAGTCAACAACATACACTCAGCAATGAGAATCTGTTGGATGAAACACAATCGTTGCATTTTGCAATTGCAACCAACTAACCATCCATAGACAGTTCCTTTCTTTCCTTACACGCACGACATCAATCGAACATATGCCACGTGGTGAGTAGCTCTATTAATTGACAAACATAATAGTTATTTTTAAAAACTAATCATTACACAGAGCATTAATTGGAGATCTATATGTAGCTAGCTGGTACACTTGAAAGGTTTTTTGACCGTAACACTCTCATTGCAATGACTATTATGTATGCCTAGCGATCTGTAGGAAGTAATGATGATCCATTGACAGAATGCTGGTGATAGCATTACTCCTCCAATCGATATGTCATTGCAAAAAGCAAAATGATAGTGTACAAAAAAAGTCAATGTTTGTGGTGAAAACAAATGCTTCTTTGCAAAAGAATCCATGGCAACGACAGAACAGGGGTTATAGACTTCCATGGAAATTCCCAGTGTGTGATGAGAGTGTTGCTCAAGGTCATGTGAATCCAATGACCCCTATGAGGTGAAAAGGTGTCACTGCATGAAAAGCGTAAGGAACATCTTGTCCCCAAGTTATGGTGGTGAACGGGACAAGTTTGATACAAATTGAATTGTACAACTCACTTGTCAAGTGCCATGCATGCCCTCCAAGGTCACGTGAATCCAATGACCCCTTTGAGGAGAAAAGGTGTCACTACATGAAAAGCTTAAGGAACATCTTGTCCTCAAGTTATGGTGGTGAACGGGGCAAGTGTGCTACAAATTGAATCGCACAGCTCACCTGTCAAGTGCCACGCCCCCCAAGGTCACGTGAATCCAATGACCCCTTTGAGGAGAAAAGGTGTCACTACATGTACATGAAAAGCTCAAGGAACATCTTGTCCTCAAGTTATGGTGGTGAACGGGGCAAGTGTGCTACAAATTGAATTGCACACAACTCACCTGTCAAGTGCCACGCCCTCCAAGGTCACGTGAATCCAATGACCCCTTTGAGGAGAAAAGGTGTCACTACATGAAAAGCTTAAGGAACATCTTGTCTTCAGATTATGGTGGTGAACGGGGCAAGTGTGCTACAAATTGAATTGTACAACTCACCTGTCAAGTGCCACGCCCCCACGTGAATCCAATGACTCCTTTGAGGTGAAAAGGTGTCACTACATGAAAAGCTTAAGGAACATCTTGTCCTCAAGTTATGGTGGTGAACGGGGCAAGTGTGCTACAAATTGAATCGCACAGCTCACCTGTCAAGTGCCGCGCCCCCCAAGGTCACGTGAATCCAATGACCCCTTTGAGGAGAAAAGGTGTCACTACATATACATGAAAAGCTCAAGGAACATCTTGTCCTCAAGTTATAGTGGTGAACGGGGCAAGTGTGCTACAAATTGAATTGTACGACTGACTTGTCAAGTCCCACGCCCTCCAAGGTCACGTGAATCCAATGACCCCTTTGAGGAGAAAAGGTGTCACTACATGAAAAGCTTAAGGAACATCTTGTCCTCAAGTTATGTGGTGAACGGGGCAAGTGTGCTACAAAACACCTGTCAAGTGCCACGCCCCCAAGGTCACGTGAATCCAATGACCCTTTGAGGAGAAAAGGTGTCACTACATGTACATGAAAAGCTCAAGGAACATCTTGTCCTCAAGTTATGGTGGTGAACGGGGCAAGTGTGCTACAAATTGAATTGCACACAACTCACCTGTCAAGTGCCACGCCCTCCAAGGTCACGTGAATCCAATGACCCCTTTGAGGGAAAAGGTGTCACTACATGAAAAGCTTAAGGAACATCTTGTCTTCAGATTATGGTGGTGAACGGGGCAAGTGTGCTACAAATTGAATTGTACAACTCACCTGTCAAGTGCCACGCCCCCACGTGAATCCAATGACTCCTTTGAGGTGAAAAGGTGTCACTACATGAAAAGCTTAAGGAACATCTTGTCCTCAAGTTATGGTGGTGAACGGGGCAAGTGTGCTACAAATTGAATCGCACAGCTCACCTGTCAAGTGCCGCGCCCCCCAAGGTCACGTGAATCCAATGACCCCTTTGAGGAGAAAAGGTGTCACTACATATACATGAAAAGCTCAAGGAACATCTTGTCCTCAAGTTATGGTGGTGAACGGGGCAAGTGTGCTACAAATTGAATTGCACAACTCACCTGTCAAGTGCCACGCCCTCCAAGGTCACGTGAATCCAATGACCCCTGGAGGTGAAAAGGTGTCACTGCATGAAAAGCATCTTGTCCTCAAGTTATGGTGGTGAACGGGGCAAGTGTGCTACAAATTGAATTGTACGACTGACCTGTCAAGTGCCACGCCCTCCAAGGTCACGTGAATCCAATGACCCCTTTGAGGTGAAAAGGTGTCACTGCATGAAAAGCTTAAGGAACATCTTGTCCTCAAGTTATGGTGGTGAACGGGGCAAGTGTGCTACAAATTGAATTGTACGACTGACTTGTCAAGTCCCACGCCCTCCAAGGTCACGTGAATCCAATGACCCCTTTGAGGAGAAAAGGTGTCACTACATGAAAAGCTTAAGGAACATCTTGTCCTCAAGTTATGTGGTGAACGGGGCAAGTGTGCTACAAAACACCTGTCAAGTGCCACGCCCTCCAAGGTCACGTGAATCCAATGACTCTTATGAAGTGAAAAGGTGTCACGGAAAAGCTTAAGGACCATCAGGTCCTCAAACAGGGCAAGTGTGCTACAAATTGAATTGTACTACTCACCTGTCAAGTGCCACCACGTGAGTCTTATGACTCGAGGTGTACTGCATGGAACGTCCAAGGAACATCTTGTCTGCAACCTGCTTTGATGCATGGCATGACAGGCTGTAAATTCAACATGCTTGTTCAACTCCAGTGTAGTACACTACAGTTCACCACCAGACTGGGCCATATGGTCCTGGACCAATACTCGTTAACATAAGCTCCCTGGCGTGGGTTAAAAAATGTGATCGAACATTGCCTCCTATAATATAAACCTAACTGCACGTGTCAACACATAACTTTGGCGTAGGGCCTACAGACCACTAGGTCCTTGTCCAAAGTTTCTATCATTTGGTAAGCTATTATGACATTAAAATACTGCCAACGCTTGAAGTTCAACATGTGAACGTTTGAGTCCGTTTATATTACATAGCATTGAGTCTTATGATCTACGCTCAATCTCACCTTTGCATGAGACATTCCAGCAGGAAAGAATCCATTTGAATTCACGCGCGCCTGAAATAATAACGATAAAACTCACGTGCATGAGTTGCATAAATTCATTGTTGGACCGTGTTATGAATATGCGCTATGAATAATTGTAGCCCGTGTACCAGGGGATACTTGAAATATGCACTGACCTTGGTATATTGGTGGTAAACGCAAAATATACGCAAAAATTAACAGTAGCGTATACTAGGTTTTTTGCACAGTGTTTGGAACTCAATCCGATATTTTCAACACATGCATGTTTTAAAGCAATGGACATGAGCGGACATGCAAAAACCTTCGTAATAGGGATCAAGAGATTGACTTACGGGCGGTCAAGATTTTTCGTGACATGCAAGTCTCAGAGCCGGCGCATGTATGTAACTAATCACTGTGACTCGGATCAGAGCTAAACATCAACCGTACGTTTGATTGAAAGCACAGATGAGTGTTCTAGAATGTTCCAGTTGGTCATGCATGTGCCACGTGCATAGGTCATGCCTCCAATTGTCACCTATTGTGTTGTCGCCATTATACATAGATTGTCTGAAGCAGCTGCCATAGACCTTACCACCGGCAGCTTTTGCAGCACTATATACGGTATACCCAACATTTCTACCACACACGTATTTGCATGCAGGGACGGATATCTCTTGTCCCTTTGTGTGATACAGTAAATAAACGCTTCCAGCCAGTTCTTTTTGATGGTCCTGTATTCAAATGGGGCAAATCCAGCGACAAAATTACTGAATGATTGTGAACAAGAATGGCATTTGGTGTAATAAGCTAAGAGCATCAAGCAATGAAGTGTATGGTGGTACAGTCTACCTATGTTTGAAGAATTTCCTTGACTGTTCAGATCAACTCGATCATCTTTCGTTTTTATTTACTTTGTATTATTAATCGTTATAAGTGTTTGTACAT
The DNA here is from genome assembly GCA_013339895.1 of Ephydatia muelleri. Taxonomy (NCBI): domain Eukaryota; kingdom Metazoa; phylum Porifera; class Demospongiae; order Spongillida; family Spongillidae; genus Ephydatia; species Ephydatia muelleri. Next base: position 4,025,320 of record JABACO010000002.1, on the reverse strand, counting down.
GCTTCTTAATGAAACATTAGTGTAATTACGATATTCACATGATTTTAATGGCACATCAATTGATCATCAATCTCACCGTGTTCATTCATTAAGGTGTTGTGTTCAAGTGCTATCTCAAACTGGAATTTACACCCCGAAATTGGAAGGTGTTTATTGCTCATTCACATCCTCGTTATGTCACTAGAGGTTGGTACAAGTATAGTTTGGAAAGGGGAGTAAGGTCATTGTGGACTAATGAATGCTTCATGAAGAGATTGTTCCCCCCTAATCAATTGCATCAGACGAATCTGGTGAAGCTTAGACTTCACTTCCAGGTCGTTTTCCAAGACTTTTTCGTCACAGGCCAGCAGTAGTTTTCCCGTTATCATTTCTCGTTCAAATGCTTGTTTGTATTGAGAAAGTTTCATCCTATCAAGCATATCCAAAACCTGTGCAGGCAATGTAAATCAAGTGTTCAATACATAGAGCAACGTATACTCATCACCTGAGCACATGTGAATCCAGCTATTCCAGTTACCTCTAGTCTTGTCTGTAAACAAATGTCATCATAATAACGACACAAAAAACGAACAACAATACACAAGTGGCATTTGTGTTAGGCAATGCATGCACATCACTGCACGCAACCAGTATATTAAACGCTGCTGAGAGCAAGTTAAAGAGAGTAAGTTAAATAACAATTGAAACATTAGTCTGGCATGCATAAATTGAATCAATACACATTGACCACACAATGCTTTCTAGAGACTATCGCTAAATACAAGTTAATATGGAACGTTCTACTGACGAGACAATGGCTCTAGTGGATTTATGTTCATAACATAAAAGCCAAATTGCTATAACGTATACAAAAATTAACGGTTAACGCTATCGACATCCTATTTTCAAACTTCATCCTGCACCATTTCACTATGCGAATATGTATTTTGGTGCCTTGCACAACGATAGTGCAGGCATTATGAGGTCCGACACTCAAATTCGGTGTTCAAGTAGAGGGGTTCTGTCGCTATTGATTTGTTAAGTTCGTTAATTTGTATCCTATCCGTTATACAGATACAGCTGTGCAAAGTTCATGAACTTCGATTCCGCCAAAAATGTGCCCATACAGTGTACATCGAATTGTACGCGGTTTGCTCAAATAATTGGCGCGAAACGACCGGGAAAATGTGCATTAACTTCGCACAGCAGTATTTCCGTAATGGATAAAGCACAAATTAACGAACAGAACACATCAATAGCGACAGTACCCCTCTACGTATAAAACCGAATTTGAAGCGATTTGAACGCTTCTACCTGAATATGTAGAGGTTTTTGAACCAGAGAGGTATCGGACCACATAATGTTGGCACTATGATTGTGCAAGGCACCAAACTACACTTACCATAGAAAAATGGTGTAGGACGAAGACTTGAAAATAAGGAGTCGATAGCGTTAATCGTTGATAAGTTACAGCAATCTGAGTTTTAAGTTGTATACTTGTAGCAGCACGTCTTATAATGTACGTTGTACACTGCATGCATGGTATCTTGTGCCCAGACCCAGCTTCACATCCGCGGATGGATTGCGTCTCTTACAATCAATCCGCAGCTGCGATGCAAGGCCTGCATGGACAGCACGAAACCAGTATTATTGCGCACGTGGATTCATGACAATCAACATACTTGCGGTTCTTCGGAATTGGATGGTCCTTTGCCATTCTCGATGGGCTGAGATAAGCGTTGCATGGTTACGTAATCATCCGAAGCCCCCTTCACCGTTTTCTGCCGCTCTGCGCCCGTGTGCGGTTCTCCCTGCCGTTTGGAATACTCCTGCAGGGATGAGAGCCGAGTGCAAAGATTCGCCGCTTTGCACATTTCATCAATGGTCTCATACTGTGCCTCCTTCTTGGGCGGCATCTGGAGCGATACACCGGTATTCTCGAAGCCTGGCCTCACCGCCTCGCGAAACACTCGCTGCTTCGGAGACTTGTCGATCGTCCTCACGCGATGAAACTTGTACGCTTCCACGGCTTGAAAGGTGTCCCGCCTGGGCCGGCTTTCAGCGGAGTTGGGCGGTACGACTTGGACGGTAATATCCAGCGTACTAGGGATCTCCACTAATCGATATGCTTGATCTCCTCCGTCTTGCGGCGGTCTAGCTATCAGGGAACTCTCTGTGCCGGTGCGCAGGAGAGTAGCCGGCTCGGAAACGAACTGCTGCGGCAGGGACGAGTAGAAGGCAGCCAGAGTGTCCGTTATCATCAGTACCTGGACTCCGGCTATGTTCGGAATGTGCTTCAGGATTTCTCCGGCGTACATTGCCACCCTGTGCGGGTTAGTCGTGAACCGTCCGCGGCAAGATGCCCTGAGCTTCTTGGTCACGCCCTGGGTGATGCTGAACACCTCCACGTACTCCTTGAAGCGGGAATGCACACACTGCTTCACCACCAGCAGCTCGTCCCGCTCGACGGACCGCGAATCCTTGCCGTCCTTATGCGCCTGCGTGGCCCTCAGCAGCGTGGGTTTCATGGACGCCTTTATCACTTCTCCCGCCGTCTCGAATTCGTAACCTATGAGCGCCTCGTCTAGATACTTGTTCGGGTCGTAGATCAGTCCTAGCTGCATGGCCGAGTTGACGGGGAGCGAGCACTCCTCCTCTCTAAAGTCCATCATGGCAATCACATCGGTCCTCTTTTCGAAATACGCCGTGTACACGTCCCCTTCGCTCATGGATACCGAATCACTATGGAAACCTTTGACGATCGCAAACTGCAAAGGGAAGGAGTTGGCGTGACGAGACAGGAAGTCCTTCAGAGACAACTCGCTGCTGTCGTACACAACACAAGACCTCCTCCAATGAGGCGACTGAGCAGGGCCCCCCTGTATCCGCGGAAGGCTGGTCGATCGCATGGCAAACTGTTTACGTTGCTGCGAGTGTACGTCTGTCGAGCTGATATATATATATATACGGAATAATGGAAGTGCACTGCATTTGTATTCTGTACGTGTGTTTAAAAGCGCCTTTGTTTCTGCATTATACAATAGGTAACAAAACACACACGCACACACAGACACACACAGACAGACAGACAGACAGACACACACACACACACACACACACACGCACGCACACACACAGACACGTACATGTACACACACGCACATGCAGCACACACAGACACACGCACACAGACACACACGCACACAGACGCAAGCACACAGATGATGCAATGAATAATAGAATAATAATAGTAACAGCGCACGCTATGATGCCTTTCCCCTCAAGAGAAGTCCCTTATCCCATGCATCGCACGGCGTCCGTAGCTTACGTATCCATGGCCATTCTCTATGAGGATACCTTCGTTCTCACTGGCTTGATATACTTTTATTACGCTGCTTATATAACCTCATGCATAATTTAAATTTTTGCATTAGTAATGCAAGTCACGCTCGGTATGCATGCCCAGGGCCAGGGTCATTTTCACAACTGGAATGTGTGTGTCTTGCACGTCCTACTTTTTCGGCATGCTCGAATGAACTGCTTTACTAAACCAGCACGCGATATTTGTGCATCCATGATCAATATCTAACCTCCTATCACCATGTGTAAAAGGTCTCGTTAGTGTTTAAATAATAAACGGCAATAACGCACTATCTATAGGACATTGCTACCTGTATGCAGAGAACCTATGTCATACAACACATGTATAATCCATTTTATGATGAGCGCAAAAAACAAAACAAAAATAAAATCAAACATGCACAATCAACGTCTCAAATACAACACTCCATAGGGCTAAATATTGGAACACAAACAAAAGCTCTTTGTATTAACTAAATATGCTTTCCACGGCTCTTTCGAGATTAAGGGATTAAGTCGACAGAGCCACTCTGGCTTCATGCTGTGTGTATGTGTGTGAGTGTACATGTGTAGTGAATGTACATGTGTGTGTGTGTGTGCATGTGTATGTGTGTGTTGGGAGGAGACAATGCAGATATTACACATACTACAGTATGCTTGTAAGCAGATTCAATAGTGCATGAACATATACATCATTCTGCACAATTCCTATTCCTATTAATGCACACACTGCATACACACAATACGGCTATGATGCTTATTCAAAGTGTGAATGAATGCAAAATGTTCAAGCGTTAAGCACAACTATAACATGCAAATCTATTGAATACAAAGATTTTAATTATTTGCGGTTTATATATGGGATCATTCCGCGAAAAGGGACCTAACACATAATTGTAAACTTTCGAGTACAGTATGTGCAATAAAAATGTATTGTGTTGTAATGCATGGCTAATAAAACATTCATCGCCTTACACCTCCATGACAGATACTCTGATTCTCAGTGCGTAAGACGCAATGCGTACAGGACATTTCAGACTTCTAGAATAAAATCTTGAAAAAAAAAAAAAAACATGTCCTTTTTGCCCATATCACATTTTCGATGTTGAATAGTTTAAGGTACATTACACACTACACGCTATTGCGGCCAGCCATACTGAAGTATACTGCATGCAGTAAAAGAAACGGAACTTCTTGTGTCAGACAACTTGCACTGCTAGTGACTCGACACAAACACATGTAGTATGTCACACATGTGACACGCCCCCTCACCTCGTTTATTCCCATCTTCTCCATTTGCGCTAGTTTCGTCGAACTTATTCGTGTTCATTTTAGGATTTTGGGGTGCTGAACGTGAATACACAAATACATGTACATCATGACGGGACCGTACACTCTAGTCCCCATTCCACCTCCTGTGTGCTAGTTTCCATTCTCATGTACAATACAGCCCAGTTCTCATCCCATACAGTCTAGTCACCATACATGCATAAGCATACACCATGGTCCAGTCCACAGTTCCACCTCCTGCAAAGACTATAGTCTTGTTCCCAGCCCCCATCCTGCATATAGGCAATCGTTTAAGCCCCAGAATTAGACTACATGTACAGCCTAGTCCCCCAGGCCAACTTCCAGCATAGGCTACAGTCTAGTTCCCAGTCCCACCTCTGGCATAGGCTATGGCCCAATGTCTGGCTGCTTTCTTGAACAGGTCAATGTTCTCCATGTATTGCTTGGCAACCACAGCGTCCTGTAGGTCCGTAGGCTCTGCAGCCGTGAGAAGAGCTTGTATCGATAGAAGGACCGTTCTCAGCATCATGGCAGCTGTCCTGTGATCGTGGGGCATGTGTGTGTGTGTGTGTGGATATGTGCATCTGTGTGGACGTGTATGAGTGTGTGTGTGGGGTATGAGTGTGCATGCGTGTACAGTAGGTATATGTGTATGTGTGTAAGGGCATGTAGTGCAAGTGACTTGTAGAGCTCATTTATACTTGCTTCCATGCACTGTATGTATATTCCAACATACACATACGCTTATATGAACACACACATGCACACACCACACATATACCTGTTATACACATGCACATGCATCCACACTTGCACGTACCTGGGTTGGTGGGAGAGGGGACACACACACACACACACACACACACACACACACACACACACACACACACACACACACACAGGGATCAACCCACACTTGAAAGTGCACACCTTAATCTGTTGGTTTATATCCACGATCAAACAGTCCAACAACACTCTATGCTATGTCATTGCAGCAGAGGCCAAAATCGAGCAGTAGACCAGCCATTACATGTACACCTCAGCAGAGGCTTGTTACACCCCAACCACACCCATGTTTACACCAGGGTTACACCTGTGCTACTGTTCACTTACAAGTGTACCATCCATGGCACACTTGTGCATCATCCATGTTACATGTCTATGTTACATCCACGTTACCACATGTGTTACATTGGGGCGTCACAAACACATTACCCCATGTACATGTGTGGGCATGTCAGGTACATGTACATGCATGCACTAATCTTACACACGCCACGCACAGAATTCAAAATGACATCATCACTCTTCTTTGGGGGAAACCCTTGTATATTTAGAAACCCAACAATCCTATAAAGATAGATTCTTGAGGTATATCCTCCACCCATCACTCCTGCCACGCTGTACATGTACATGTACATGTATCTGCACTTGTAAAAGAAACGTCATGTAGGTGTCCGAATGCAGAAAGCACACATAAGGCTCAAGGAATCATCCACCCTGCAGGGTTAAATGTACTGCTGTATGTACTGTACATTTTTTCTGTACCTGTGCAGTGTGTTCATGCCAACATAGGGTGGTATTTCAAAAAAAGAAGCTTAGGGAGGGCATAAGATGTACACACACTCATGTGGGGGAGAGGAGAATGGCATGGGGACTTGATGGTAATAATCAGAAGCCACAAGAGTGCAATAGCTTAAATGCCAATTGATGCACAGGTGAGTCATGGAAGCCAGCACCACACCTCGAGTCCCCAACACCAGACCTTGCATCACGTCACTCCTCCAGACACAGCACTAGCAGATACCATGCATGCCAGCTGGTATTGGATGTGTCTCACAGTACATGTATATCATTAATTCGGACAGCTGCACAAATCTGTCAAATCACACAGGTTATATATTCTGCAGTGCAGGTTCCATTAGAGGCTTTGGGTACACAGCGTGCTGTGTACAGGACGTGCCCACATACCTAGCTACACCCTATAGCAGTGAAGTAATGGCGAGTGGTATACTGTGCATATAAACAAATAGGAATAAAAGAACTACCCATGAATCCCACAGTGCAATCGCATGATTAGTTAATCACAAACCGCTTTCATGTATTACTCAGTTGACAACATTATAGGTAGGCATAGATGCCAAGCGAACTCATTGTGGAAGCAACCAACAAATCTCCCTCACCCTCTCCTCCCATCTCGACTCACTGGTCTTCTAAACACGCCTATGCGCCTACCGGCACCATTAGTTACGCCGTGTTCTCCAATAGCACTTTACTGGGCCTACCTGACTCTATTTACAAAACCTACTGATACACATCGATTTGCATTAACGGCTTTTGGCATAGAGGAAAAGGACGAGGAAAAAGTACACGCACACGAAGTACCGTGTAACAATAATATTTACACCAGACTTATATCTGGCCTGGCCAAAGTACATGTATATGTATGGGCCTGGAGACCTGGGTGCACATGGACCTTAATTGAACCAGATGCAGGTAGTATCTCAACCTGTACATATGTCCTGATTCTCTTGATATCCTAATTCTATCCCCACATGCACACACACATGCATGCACACTCATACACACACATTTACATGTAAATACAGTGTACATGTAAACACATGGTGTGCACAAACACACATCACACACACACACACACATACACACACATATGCACACACACATGCACACACACACATGCACACACACATACACAGACAGGTGGTACTATTCGGTCAGCTAAGAAATGTGAATGAATGTGCATTCTTTGCACATTCTGACCTTGGGGATAAATATTTAGTGTTGATTACATACCATCTCTCTCCCCATATCACCTAGTCTACACTTCTATACAATCTTCCTACATCACCTCCTCCCACACCATCCCTCCCTCCACAACCTCCTCCCACAGCATCCCTCCCCTCCTACATCATCCCTCCTCTCCACATCACCTCCTCCCACACCATCCTCCTCCACATCACCTCCTCCCACACCATCCCTCCCCTCCCACACCATCCCTCCCCTCCCCATCACCTCCTCCACACCATCCTCCCCTCCCACACCTACCACTGATCCTTGAGGATGTCAAGGCATATTGTTCCCGTCACAGAACTGATGTTTGGGTGCCATATTTTGGTAGTGAACTTCACCTACATATACATGTAAGAGACATATGGGTGAGGGATGGTGTGTGTGGAGGGATGGTGTGTGGAGGGATAGTGTGTGTGGAGGGATGGTGTGTGGAGGGATGGTGTGGAGGGATGGTGTGTGGAGGGATGGTGTATGGAGGGATGGTGTGTGGAGGGATGGTGTGTGGAGGGATGGTGTGTGGAGGGATGGTGTGTGGAGGGATGGTGTGTGGAGGGATGGTGTGTGGAGGGATGGTGTGTGGAGGGATGGTGTGTGGAGGGATGGTGTGTGGAGGGATGGTGTGTGGAGGGATGGTGTGTGGAGGGATGGTGTGTGGAGGGATGGTGTGTGGAGGGATGGTGTGTGGAGGGATGGTGTGTGGAGGAATGATAACATACCACAAAAGACTGTGTATGTTCACTAGCACCCATCAATACTACACAACAGTTCTTTGAACCCTGGCACACCAATCTGACACAAATCACAACCTTGACAACAACAGCTGCAAGCATCAGCTGTCACCATGCAATTATGGTATAACTGTTAATGTACTGTATATTGCCGAAGGAAGTACGAAGTACTAATGAACCTGGAACTAATGACTACACCACATGACTACACTCCTTACCTTGAGGGGATTGAAAGGGTAGCTATCCGGTATCTGGATGTCCATTTGGTAGGTTCCTCCTATGAGGTCCAACAAAGATACAGTAGTCAGATGGATTGCACTCTTGCATGTTTAACCCTGTCTAAAATCAGTCACCACAAGTGGTCAGAAGTCTTTGGCCATAATAATGGTGCTGCAATACCAGATGTAGGGTCAACACACAGAGGTGGGTCAACACACAGATGAGGGGTCGACACACAGATTTGGTTTGACACACAGATGTGGGGTCAACATATCAGCAGCTGTCCAGAACTGACAAGCAAATGGAAGGGCAACAGATCAGAGACCTGCTAAGGTAGTCTGGGTGCAAATAAATATTTTAGGCAAAGTAAACCAGCACTTTTTTTGATGGTTCGAATACTTGTGCTGAAACCATGCACATTGTGTGATAATTCTTTCATTCATTACAGCTGTGCAGTTGAAAAATACCCTGAGTGCAAAACGACTTCGTGCTAACACATCTACAATGAAACAGTTATCAACGACTCCATGCTGCCCAACTGGTAATAGTAACTCCATGGTATTCATACTATAAATGACGCTCTTAGTGCAAGCCTGTTCTCTAATTAAAAATCTGTTAAGTCACGTAGCAGCTGGAGTATGCGGTTGTAGACGCAGCCTCCGCATGTATTCTTCTGATATGCACCAGTCCTCCATCAGCTATCGACGTGTATAGACTTCGAGCAGCTCCCGTGCATGAGACTACTTCACTGCGAGCTGCAGAGCTTCACGATGCTGCACGCATGCGAAGATGCACGGTGGTATACTAATAACGCCATACCAGACATAAAAATGTATCGATCACGGGTTTTTATTTGAAGGGGGGAGGGGTGGCGGGGGGGGAGGGGGGGAGGGGGGAAGAAGAGGGCGGGGGACCCCTACTTTATTATTCGTGGTGAGATCTGTGGACGGGAGAATAAACAATTTCATTTCTTGAAAAAGTCCCTAACGACTGGCCTCGTCCCCATTGCCAGTAACAAAACCCGAGAAGGTAGTGGTGGGTGGGAGTAGAACAATTATGCAACGCGCGACCACACACAGCAGCACTTAGACTAATCATTGTAAAAATTCATCGCGAGAAGTGCTAGCATTAACTGTCCCAATGGCATTCACGATGCACTGCTGGCGTGTTCGACCATAGATAATAGAATAAAGGGATTGGAAACGGTATATAAATTTACGTGACGTGACGTCACGTTCCGTTACATGACCGTGCTTCGCATTGAATATTCTAGTGGGCGTGTGAACTGTTGAGCATCCGTTCGTAAAGAGCTTCTTTAGTGTTGTTTAACCTATACCTGTGTGAGGACAGCCTTTTTGACACCCAAACATCGTTTAGCTATTCTTTCCAGAAGTTAAGTTCAGACAGCGGGCAATCGTATAGCTGCCTCCTGATTGGAAATTGGTTGTGTGATTTTCCTGGACACAGGTACCATCAGGAAACCTTTTTGTGAGTTCCAGTATAGAGTACGTAGTGGGTAGTGTGGCTGTGGAAGGTTTTGGAGCCTCTAAAAAGTGTTTTGGCGTTGTAGATCGGTAATTTGCTAGCTAATGACACCCGAAAAGCGTACTTTTTGTGTAATTTTCCCATAGAAGTGGTTAGGTTTGTAGAAAATTTCAGGATATATACTGAACCAGAGATGCATGTAGAGTGGCGTGATCAATATTTGTTGTATGTGCTGCATGTTTATAGGAGCAAATGGCTCGCAAGTTTCGTTTGGGTCGGTCACGTAAGAATGCTGAGAGAAAATCCCAACAACATAAAAAATCTACATGCTTCGTGAAAAAAGGGAGGCCTACTAAGAAAGTGAGTTATAGAGCATAAAGTTTGTACTGTCTGTTATACTTGCCACTGCAGATTGGCATCCAACAGCTCTCCACTGGGATATATTTGCCCCCATTATGGAGTAACCAGTCTTCAATGCAGTTTGTACACTTCTGCAAAATTGAGCATGGAAGCTCAAACCAAACAGCAGCTACTGTTACTAAGTCAGTGACAATAAATGAGGACCTAAGTTGGTCTGTTAATGTTCATGGACACAAGTTGATAGCTGGTAAGTGCAACGCTTTGTGCTGTGTAAAAGACAAGATAACAACAAAAGCTGCACTTAGTCGACTGGTACACCAAATAGACAGCTTAAGTGTTTGTTCAGGAAATCCTGATAGTCATTTTCTTGAACTAGCAGATGCTCGCAAGGGCATTTTTCATTCTCCTAGCAAAAACATGGTGGCATTTATTGATTCATTCTTCCCTGTTATGTTTGAGGATGAAATGTATAGTAGAACACTGCGCTGTAATGAATGTGAACTCTTAGTTACTAACAACAGGTGTGATACTTGCAAGCAGTATCGTTGCACTCTACGTGCTCTGCATAGCCAGTGGTTACAGCAGCAAAAAAAAACTGCCAATCATGCCTCAATATCAAGCCACACCAACTTCCGTTACTTAAAGACACCTGAACGCCAACAGAGAATAAGAAGGCTCAGGAATGAAATAGTGAACAAAAGAAAAGAAGTGGAAAGGTTAAAGAGTTATGTGAATGTTGCCACTGAGCAGCATGGAATATACATAGAAGAGGCTTTGGAAAAAGATATTAAGCAAATTATGGAAGAGAAAAGCAATGAGATAAGAAAAACATACCAAGCAGATTCATTTCAGTGTATATTTTGGAATCAACAACTTGAGCTTTTAAAACTGAAAGACAAACGGCAAATAAGATGGCATCCTATGATCATTAGATGGTGTCTTAGCCTGAAGCTGCTTTCTTCTGCATCCTATCATGCCTTAAGGTCATCAAACTTAGTTATCTTACCATCTGAACGAACACTTCGAGATTATACTAACATAGTTAAAGCCAAGACTGGATTTTCAACAGGCATTGATGCACAGCTGTGTCATGAAGCAAATATTGATAGCATTCCTGATCATGAAAAGTATGTGTGCCTAGTATTTGATGAAGTTAAAATAAAGGAAGATCTTGTCTTTGACAAACATTCATTAGAGCTTGTTGGTTTTGTTCAGATAGGTGATATAAATACTCACTTGTCTAAATTTGAAAGCTGCAGTATGCCACAGAAAACTCCTGTAGCACCACAACTTGCCACTCATATGCTAAGCTTCATGGTCTCTGGTATCATGACTGATTTGCAGTTCCCTTATGTTTCATTTCCATGCTCAACGATTTCTGGTGACCAACTGTATTCAATGGTATGGGGGTGTATCCGAAGGCTTGAAACCTGTGGATTTAAAGTGCTGGCAGTCACTTGTGATGGTGCATCCTCAAACCGCACATTTATGAAGCTACACCAGTCTGGTGATAATTTAACCTACAAGACTATTAACCCATATGCAAATGAGGATCGACCCCTTTTCTTCATATCAGATCCTTCTCACTTAATAAAGACAGTGCGTAATTGTTGGGCCAATTCATATGGTCACAGCTATACAAGAAAGCTTAAGGTATGCATCTTAGTTTTTTCCCCTCATAAATTCATTATCTCTCACATCAGATTAATGGTCAAGACATAAGCTGGCAACATTTAGTGGACCTGTACAAAGCACACAGAGGACCTGATTGTGCTACACTTGGACTGTCTATTCTACCTAAGCTGAAGTGGGAACACATTGAACTTAATTCTTACTCTAAAATGAGAGTAGATCTTGCAGCACAAGTAAGATATTTATGGGGATGGATATGTGTGACCAGTATGACTTCCACAGGTGCTTAGCACTACTGTAGCTGAAGCATTTGCATATGAGAACAGCCCGCATACCAAAGAGACAGAACGATTTGTTCGCATCTTTGACAAATTTTTTGATCTAATGAACACCAGAAACACCAAAGAGTTTGTACTTAAGCGAAAACCTAATCTTGCCCCCTACATTAATAATCCTGAAACTGAAGAGCGTCTGAAGGTAAATTGTATGCATAAGTTTGAAAAAAAACAAAAACAATTATGGTCGCTATACTTATTGTCCTATAGTGGCTGCAGGATGTGTTTCTTCCGTATCTTGATGAGTGGGAAGCATATGCTCATGCTCAAGAGCATTTAAGTTCTGCTGAACAAATCAAGTTGTGTTTAAGTCAAGAAACATTGCAGGGGCTTCGCATAACAGGTACATTCTATATCATGCAATAATCACTGATTACTCTAACAAATCTAATGCAGTCCATGCATTCATTGAACTGGTGAGATATCTTCTAAAGCAACCCCGTGTGGTATATGTGCTGAGTGCGAAACTATCTCAAGATTGTGTGGAATCATTCTTCGGCAAGCAAAGAATGAGAGGTGGGTATTGTGAAAACCCAAATGTATCCTCTTTCATTAGTGGGGCCCAGTCATTACGTGTTCAGAGTTCTACAGCAATACAACCACGTAGAGGGAACTGCAGACTTCGAGTAGTAGATGATGTTTGTATTGATGACAGACCACTTCCAAAACGGAAAAGGATAAGCAAGAAAAAATAACTGCATTACATTACATTACACACATGCAGCAAAGCATTTTAACTTAAATGTCATCAGCAGCAGCATTGTTCATATCTAACTTCCTACGTTTAAGTTGCTTTCGTAATCCAGTTGACTTTTTTGTACATGATTTTGTTATCTGCTTGTATTGTTCCACAAATGCTCCAGCAATTGAAAACCCTCTGATTGTAACCCACAATTCGATGATTTCTGTCAATAGTTGTTGTCCGACTATATCATCCAGTTCTACAGCAATCATAGACCAGTAGAATTGAATACTATCATTGTTGGCTATCTGAGCAATGGCATCTTGCTTATCTTTTTCAAAACCATCCAGTGTTGTCAGAAATTTCTTAACCAAACACTCTATTTCATAAAACATATTGTATGCCTCATCGTGTATATGGAACAAGCCTCCCCGGTCTATTGCTAAAAGCCATCTCTTAGTGTACTCCAGGTAAGTGCTTGTAACAGAGCCTTCACCCTTCTGAGATAAACTTGATAAGCACACTATGAAATCCTGTCTATTCGGATCTGTACAAGTTGGTTTAGAATACTTTTGCAACAGTTTCCATGGGACATACCCAGCAGCATAGCGCAATGCATTCAGGTCATTCTCAGTGGGGTCAGCTACTACAATTTGCTGCTCATTCACTTCGTACATCGTCTTCACAAACATTCCAAACAATTTCTCATTTACGTATTCGCATAGCAAAGGGTCTTCTAAATACTTGACATCTAAAGCACTGCTTTGAAAGTATTCTTTCCACAGCACACGAAGCTCAGATATCCTTGCTGAATGGAATTTGCTCCACAAATGCCTCTTCTTATTGTCGAAAGCCTTTTTACTCTTTGGGATCGCCGGATCGGGCACAAGTTTCTGATATGTACCTACTATTTTATCGGCAAAGCTCTCAAACTTGTCCTGGCCATCATGGTGGCAATCGGCACTGGAGTCAAGTATGACTTTCGCTGCTTCTTTAGCCAGCTTCATTCTAGGAGTGTCTAACTGGCAGTCCTCGTCATCAAAAATGGCACAAATAGCGCTTCTAAGTATCGCAGCAGACATAGCTAGGAAGATCGAACACAATCATGCAATTTACGGTATCGCGAAATGCGGATGAATCCCGTAATCTTTACCGTTTCCAATCCCTTTATTCTATTATCTATGGTTCGACGCACACATGCATGAATACAGTTGGAGTAAGGTCACATTCAATTGTTTTCTTACTAGCGTAACGCACCCTCGCGGCTTGTATCGTCTTCCTGTCCTACCCTCAAGACAATGTGTGCTTAGAGCTGTCTGTGTTCCTATCTGTTCCTATGCTATGAGGGGGGGGGGGGGGGGGGGGGGGGCCTCAATTAGCTATAATACATCAGACAACATACATGCAGAGAAAATGATACACATGTATGTATCGTTTCCGCGGCTAGCGCATGCATTATCAAGTACGCACGATAGAAATGTAACGCTTGCGTTGAAATGTATGGGCCTTACAACTCCATGACAAATACTCAGATTCTCAGTCCGTAAGATGCAATGTGTTGAGGACATTTCAGACTTCTAAAATGTAAAGAGTTTAATCTTGAAAAAAAAAAACATGCGTTGGGGTCCCTTTTCGTGGAACGATTCCGTATATTGTCGTATGATCAATGACGTCACCAGTATGCGTTGCCCATAACACTGATCACAACAAAACAATTTTTGAAGTCCAAACCCCTCCCCATGCTACCCTCCTGCACACATAAATAGCCGACGAATTAAGCCTATTTGCATACAGTGCAGTAAATATATATATGATGAACAACAGTTTCAAATCCCGACTGGTGGTTACCTTGTTCTTAGTGTGTAAGTCCGCGAGCAACGTATGTCCATTGAAAATATTTGATGGCGTCTTTACGCATTGTGGCTGTACAGTATATGAATTGTGCTACTAGCTTGCAAATGGCGAAACTATACTTTTCGAGTGTTCTAGGGAGCACTTAAAGTGTATGAATCCTTGCTATACCTACCTGGTTTATGGTTCAAGTGACGATCACCGAGTGCGTAAAAATGTATTTTGCAATTATAGCCGTTATACAGGTGTAAGTTGTATGCTACGTCAGCATGCATGTTGGAATGTAGCCCGAATTATTGATTAACCCATTTACGTCTCGCATGAACGCTGATAGGTTAGTTTTATCGCCACTGCCGATTTGTGTACCTCATAAGCAGATAGATATAAGCGATCATTTTTGGTCATCGTAAGTAATGTTTGGTACTTTCTAAGCTTCATTATCACGGTGAACGTAAATACAGTATCTGAGGTTACGTTAATATAGCAGGTGTTGTACGAAATTTAAACTAGTGAGTTACACGATCTGTTGAAGATTATACATTCAAAAACCAAATCAAGATAGGTGGGTGGCATGATTCAAGATGTCTAAATATCAATAAGCAACAGCATTCCAGATAACTAACCAGATGTTACATAAAAGTTAAGCACCCTGGTATTACAGTTCGTATAAAGGGCCATTATGTAGTCTCGTTCCTACACGTACCATGTACCACTGTAATTTCGAACACGCAATATTTAGAATCACTGAATGAAATTATTTTATAAACGCATAAAGTCGTTTTGTGAGACATACAGTACATGTGGAAAGAAGGATTTTTGCTTCTATTCACCTTTATGAACTGTTTTCTCAAGACCAGACTCAACTGTGATGGGTTTTGTGCGCCTATGAATGTGTGCTCAACCAATAAACATGCAAACACTTATTGGATGCTTAAAAGCATTCATAATTCCTTCTCTTTACCTCCAGTTTCTATTGATGTCTGCACCACTGAAGGTGAGCTAGTCACATCCTTGAATGTATAGTGCTTAGCACAACATGTAGGGATTAAAAAAGATTGAAATGATAAATTTATATGAATGGCGAGTACAATAATACTTTTTAAAATCATATTCAACAGCTGCAAGCATGCAGGGTATTGCCTTCAAAAATGGATGGTTGGGCATCAGTGATATAATCCATACTATCCTTTTCTCAAGTTGGTAGATATTTTCTTAACTTATGGTGACTTCTTGGAGCTACATATGCATGATTATTGATTCCAATTATGTATGTGGATAGCTGCAATATAATTGCGAACTTGTTAATATCTAATAGTGATAGTTTTAAAGAATTAATCTCAATTCCTCAATGATAAAATACAAAATCCTACTGCAAAGAAAAAAAAATCACCTTCACAACAGAATAGGATTCACACCAGAAGAAAAAGTGCACAACATTGTTCCCTACTCTATAAATAAACCCAACTAATATCAAGAGGAAGGAAGAACTCAGAAATTGAGACTAAATATTAATATGTGTGTTAAGTGTTGAAAGGAATTTCATTTGCTCTCCCTCTTTACTTGTCTGCATGAGTAGCTGACTGTTCGTATGGAGACATTCGGTTGGTCGGAAGTGGATCAAACAGCAGTCAGGGTACACTAGAGGTGTGCTACAACAATACATGGGGAACTGTATGTGATCGTTACAATTGGGGCTCAAGCGAAGCTGAAGTTGCGTGCAAACAGCTAGGGTTCAATGGTGAGCTTTCCTTGGCATGTTGAATTGTATATGACTGTGTGCATTCATGTGCACTGGCCCTCAGGTACTTCAACTGCTTACAGTGGTTCATACTTTGGGAGAGGTACCGGAGCTATCCTGCTTGGTTATGTAATGTGCGATGGAACTGAGCAGTCACTATTTGAGTGTGCACGATTATCCAGCATAGGATCAACATATTGCACTACTCACAATAATGATGTGGGAGTCAGGTGCTTCATAGGTTAGTTCAAAAGCATACACAAAGAGGATTGACAATGAATAAGTGGATCAGAATCTCTTCTGGTCTTCACCCAAAGGTACTTACTTCAGTCATTGTGTACTGGAAATGAGCAACGTAAAAAAACCTAGTGATATCTCTTAAATCTCTGTGGCACAATTAAAGACATGAACTATGGCTTCAGTAGGTAATTATTATTATCGACAATAAAGAGAAAACAAAGCCATATCTTCACCTAAAAGACACATATCTATAATGGACATGCAACACCTAGTAACCAAAATCACATTATGAAAATGTGTTTAAATTTGATGAATCAACAATGATTTTACATTTGACTATGAAGTTACATAGCTCCCAAACACTATATAGATGAGAATGTCTAAATAACTAAAATGAAACAACATTAATCAAAATCATGTTAAGATAGTTTTATTTATCTAAAGCTTCATTGGAAGTGGAATTACCATGAAATATTTGAATTTGCATCTTGAAGCTTAGTGCAAAGCAGATCTTATTAGTATGGGTTTCCACCTTCAATCAATGGGGAGTATAAATTGTAATATTTTACATATCAAATCAGAGTACAGGATGAGCAGGATGAAGTTATTTACGAATTTAATGCAAATAGATTGTAAACTGCAGACATTTTTAGGATCTCAGAATTGGCCAGATATTGTACATTGCACTATGCGAAGCTACATATGCATATCATTGAATCCAAAGCATATAGCCTCAATGAGCATGAATAAAGTAAATTATATTCCAGTTAATGCCACATGTATAAAAGAGTGTCTCTATATCTGCAGTGAATAATCTTTCTCCTTCTATATTGTATTATTTCATCTTTTCAATTGTTTCATGCATGTGTATTATTGTTTGTGTTCTGTGTTTGATGTATATTTGGTACATGGATTAAAATCATCAAACTATGAACAATGATAACAGGAATAAATTTATAAGCACTAATTCATATTTCCATGCATAAACTCATACGCACATTAATCCTAGGTGAATCACCAACATAGTCAGAGTGTATCAAACTGATTATCCAATAAACATGCAGTTTGTTTTCGTTTTGCAGTAAATTAAACAAGTAGAGAACAACTGAAATGCAGATTTATATTTTGCAACTGATAAGGTTTTAGCTGATATCCAAGGCCTGAATACAATATTACATCAGACTGGTAAAAACCCATTTTTCTCACTGCGTTTCTACAAGCCTTGCTGGTCTGCACACATTTCTAAGACATACATTTGCAGTATTTGAAAATGGTTTGTTCTAAAATAACCTAGTAGTATTTTCAGACCTCACCACTTTGTTGTTGTTGTAGCAGCTCAAAGTATGGTGTGCACTACTGGAGATATCCGTCTTGTGGGGAATGGATCCACCATAAGCCAAGGCAGAGTGGAGGTGTGCTACAACAGCACTTGGGGGACAGTGTGTGACTCTTCCTGGGATATTCGGGATGCTACTGTCGCATGCAAGCAACTTGGATTCAGTGGTAAATTAATGCTGCACACTGATGAGTCAGATGTTTTCCAGTCACCATGAGATTGTGCATGTTTGATTACTTATCATATTGTCCAGGAGCGGTGTCTGAATATAGTCGTGGCTACTTTGGTCAAGGGATGGGAGAAATCTTTCTCGGGAGTCTCCAGTGCAATGGTCCTGAGACTTCATTGCTGAAGTGCTCTCGTTTCTCCAGCATTGGCAACACTGGGTGCTCACATTCTCAAGATGCAGGAGTCAATTGCTCAACAGGTGATTTGATGAGCTGATTGTTATACTGTTATACATGCCAAGTGTAGGATCACACAAGATCTACCACTTAAGTAAAGAATTGTGGTTGTTAAAATCAAGTTGAGATATTAAGTTTATATAAAGAATATTTTTGAAAGAGTCCATGCATGGGCTGATTCATAAATATTTTACTTTGACTCCAGCGCTTCATATTGATATTGTTGTCATACTGTTGAAATGATGAGATTATAGACTTTTATTTTACCTATATGTAGTGTTTAGTCCCATATGCATCTCAATTCTTAATTGATTTAGGAATATTAGTGAAATAGCATTACATATCCACTTTCACCTAGTGTGGGAAGATCAAAGCATTCTTCCTTGTTGCAGTAACATTTGAAATCCAGTTTGCAATGGAATCTGAGGAGATACTATATACGTGCTGAATGCACAAACAAAATGAAAAATCATTATAAGCTGCTAAATTTACATAATGTGTTTCATTCCTTATGTGATTAGAAATGAAAACATTTATTATTTACTCAATGCATCCAGCATACATACCAGACTGTAATATCGGAGACGTACGTCTGGTGGGAAGTGGATCCACCATCAGTCAAGGCAGAGTAGAGGTGTGCTACAACAACACTTGGGGGACAGTGTGTGATTATGGGTGGGGAACAAATGATGCTGCTGTTGTTTGCAAGCAACTAGGATACTATGGTGAGATAATGTTGTAGTTTCCATGCAAAACCCTCATATCTACCTTTCTCTAGGACCTCCCACAAGCTACACTGGGGCTTATTTTGGACAAGGCACTGGCATTATACTATTCTCTGATCTAAACTGCAATGGCATTGAGTCATCCCTTTTCTCGTGCCCCTATTCTGGAAGCATTGGCCACACTACATGCACACATTCTCGGGATGCAGGAGTCAACTGTTCTCAATTAGGTGTGTGATATTATTATTCACAGATGCTAGCATTTAATATTATGCACTGATAAAGAAAATTTGGTTTGCATTTGGTTGTTGCAACTGAAAAATTAATAGGTAAATTTAATTGCATGCAAATGTACTTAATTTGAGGGTTCTATCCTGTGATTACTTATTGTAGCGAGTCTAAGTTATTGTTCAAAGCACATGAATAACTTGGTGTTGAATAAAAATAAATAAATGCACATAAACAAATTCTGCTCAAAATGAGTGAAATTTCATGTAGATGGTTGCAATACTGGAGATGTGCGTCTGGTGGGGAATGGATCCACCATCAGTCAAGGCAGAGTGGAGGTGTGCTACAACAACACATGGGGAACAGTATGTGACGACTTCTTTGATTCACTTGATGCATCTGTAGTATGCAAACAACTAGGCTATTATGGTAAGCTCTCTGAACTCATATTGTCTGATTCTAAATATGTATGTTTTTCCTAGGTACCTCCCGAGCATATGGCAATGCTTCATTTGGTCAAGGTGTTGGTACTATTCTGCTCCGTGGTCTGCTCTGTAATGGACAGGAGGCGTCTCTGCTAGCGTGTTCCCAGAGTTACAGTATTGGTTCAACTGGCTGCAACCACAGTAGAGATGCAGGGGTTAATTGCTCCTTATTAGGTTAGCTTTGGGTCACATTGAGGCATATAAAATGTAATCACATTACTACAACAGCATGAATTAACTTAAACTTGGTCATAACCCAGTAATGCCATAGTCTCTGCTAAAATTTATTTTTGTTGTCGACTGCATGAAAAGCAAGGTCATTTTGTGGTGCAACCCTATGCTATTTGATCATGATTTTGCCGTTGTGTTGGATGAGGTCAAAAACCGAGGAATGCATCACTCAAGTAGAACAAATATTTTGCATAAATGATTTCAACAGATAGAGAGATCCAATTCCTCATTCATATTGTAAAGATTATTTAATGATGAATGTTAACACGCATGCCAGGTTAGTAGCCTCCATGTGTAAATAATCCTTCGAGTTTATCGTAAGTCCTGTGCGTTTGCAGTTGTGTGTTGAGTTGAATATTGTGACTGTTGCATGTGACCCATGCAAAAACACCCATAATGCCTATTTTGATTTTTATTCCTTATTTTTGTATGGTGAATTCTACTTATCAACGTAAATTAGGCAATTTTTTATCATCATTTCTGCCTAATACAATATACGCTGTTATTTAAAGTTGCCCAGAGGAATTACATGTATGTTGTGTGCAAAATTTCAGCATCTTGCAGTACTACTGGAAGTGTTCGTCTGGTGGGAACTGGATCGAGTGTCAGTCAAGGCAGAGTGGAGATTTGTTACAACCATCAGTGGGGAACAGTATGTGATTATACATGGGACATAAATGCTGCAGTTGTTGTTTGCAGGCAACTTGGTTACAATGGTGAGCACTTTCACATCAGAATGAAGTTGTCTAGTAGTGCTGCCTATGTATTAATGTTTAAGGCACAGCTTATGCAATTCCTGGTGCAAAGTATGGGCAAGGAACTGGAGCAGTCCTACTAGGAGGTGTGGTTTGCAGTGGCTCTGAGTTGACGCCGTTTGAATGCAGCCGCAGTCAAGGGATTGGATCAACTAACTGTTTGCACAGTTCTGATGCGGGGGTCAATTGCTCAATAGGTTAGCATGCACAAATGAATAATGCAGTTATATACCTCTGGAAGGATTGACCGTTTCATTTTACTTGTATATTGTTCCATGCTCAGTCTTGTACCAATGATAATGAGGTTATTCATACTAAATACTCAGCGGTCGATAATTGACATACTGATTCTCATATTGATCGATTTTTGCACATAGACACAACACCTGCTTGCTCCACTGGAGCTGTTCGTCTGGCTGGACAAGGATCCAACAGCTCACAGGGACGAGTTGAGATTTGCTACAATGGACAGTGGGGAACAGTTTGTGACTATCTGTGGGATACAAATGAGGCTGCTATCGTGTGCAAGCAGCTTGGTTACAATGGTAGGTTCTTAATGCATTTTTTTGGACAGAATTAACCGGCCCTATTTTATGTGTAGGACCATCAATTCCCTTTACCAGGGCCTATTTTGGTCAAGGAACAGGTCTAATTCTCTTTGGTGGATTAACATGCAGTGGCACCGAAGCATCATTGTTCGAGTGCTCTATGTACTACAGTATTGATTCAGTTCGATGTTATCATTATTGGGATGCAGGGGTCAGCTGCTCAGATGGTATGTCCCATGTTCATGCAAATGGCAACATTCATATCACACTTTGTGTCATATAAGACGTGTCTCGTATTAAACACTTGTTATGGCTGCTAAACACAGTAGTAATAAAGTGGTTAAATGAAGAAACGCTAAAAGCATCATCTGGCATTTATGTGTACTTTCAAGTCCTAGTCTGTAAAATTCAAACTGTGAGATTATTTAACTGAAGATAGCAGACTTTTATCATTTTGTCTATTGCTAATACCTGTTGTGTTGCACACAAACTGTGACTTGAAAGTCTTCCATTTCAGCAAACTTTCAACCATGATTAATGACAATATTCAATTTTTACAAACAGTAAAAACATGCAATATGTTTTAGAATACAACAGGAATATCATATCTTGATTCATTATTTAACTCATGCATTTTGATTACAAAAGGTAATTCTATTTTCATTCACTATTGAGAGCAATAATTCAACAGTTCTGAAGCTGCATTGCCATTGCAATGGTGAACATAATTCAGCTAAAAGTATTAATCACCATGTCCAATATGTTATTGCTGTACTGGGGTAAGAATCATCGTGCTTGTAATTAAATATTGCATTGGAGTTTCATGACCATGGATACCCACACTCCTCTCATGAACACTCTGACGATGTACTTATCTTTGAAATTATATATTCCCTGCCCCCACAGCTCAAGCATTTAACTGCTCTAATGGTGCTGTTCGCTTGGTTGGAAGCAGATCATCTATGCTCCAGGGTACGGTTGAGGTATGCTATAATCAGCACTGGGGGACAGTTTGCGACTACCTCTGGGGTGCAAATGAGGCTTCAATTGTATGCAAGCAGCTAGGATTCAATGGTCAGCAATGTCTTGTATAATAGGATCAGATCTAACATATTTCTGTACTACACAGGAACCTCAACAGCATATGCTGGGGCGTTCTTTGGACAAAGTACTTATCAATCCTTTCTGAGTGGTTTATTGTGCAGTGGGAGGGAGCAAACATTGCTGGAATGCGGACGCTACAGCAGTATTTATGCCACAGGGTGTGGCAGCACTCGAAATGCAGGAGTTACATGCTCAATAGGTCAGAAAAGATAAGTGTGAGAGATACCACAAAGAAATGAGAGGATGGAGAGAGGAAGGGATAGGGAAAAAGAGAGTGGAGGAAGAGATAGGATCAGGAATAAGAGTGAAAATAGGGGGAGGAGTGAGAGAAAGGAGAGTGAGAGGAACAAAAGAGGAGAGAGAAAGGATGGAGGAAGATAAAAGAGGGAGAGGATGAGTGGGTGGAGGGAGTTGGAGTGAGAGTGGAGGGTGGAGGGAGGAGTGGAGATGGAGAGGAGTGAGGGTGAGTGAGACGGGGAGGGAGAGGAGTGAGAGGGAGAGGAGGGAGAGGGGGAGGGAGGGAGAGGAGAGAGGAGGGAGGAGAGGAAGGAGAGTGGAGGGAGGAGAGGAGGGAGAGGGGAGGGAGAGAGGATGGAGAGGGGAGAGGGAGGAGGAGGATGGAGAGGGGAGGGAGGAGAGGAGGAGAGGGGAGGGAGGAGAGGGGAGGGAGAGAGGATGGAGAGGGAGGGAGGAGAGGATGGAGAGGGGAGGGGGAGAGGATGGAGAGGGGAGGGAGAAGAGGATGGAGAGGGGAGGCGGCTGGAGGATGGCAGGGGCGGCGCGGTGGCCGGGGGAGGGCGGCGCGGCTTGCGCGGGCTGGGGGCGCGTGGCGCTTGGGGAGGTGGAGAGGACTGGCGAGGGCAGGGTCGGGATGGCGCGGCGTGGCGTGGGCGGGGCGGGGGCGCTGAAGCCCGCGCCACGGGGGGTGGGTGGAGAGACGCGGCCGAAATTCGGATGGCGGGGGGGGCGCTGGCTAGTGAGACGAGGAGGACGGCGACGAGCTGAAGTGGTGCAGTTGGAGTGAAGGGCTGATGTATGAAGTGAAGGAGAAAGGTTATGGAGGTGAAAAGGGTTAGAAGAAAAGGGATCATAGGCTGAATGTTTCTAGAGTATTTCTCATGTATCATATAAATCTTGGGTGGAATTGTCCTCACTTTATTTTAACATTGTTTCTAATGCCTAGTTTGCACTTTACATACTGTAACTGTTGTACTTTTTAAAAGGATTGCATGATCTATTCTGGATCTTCCTTAGTCAGATAGTGGTTCTCATGCAAAACTGTGATCAGTTGCCATAGAGATACTCATTTATCAGTTCATGACTGATTGAGAGGAAAGCATAAACTAACTTTTCATTGAATTAACTAATACTGATATACGCATAATTGCCATAGTTTTGATTTCACAAAGACATATGTATGTTTATACAATGGCCACTGCTATGCTCCACAATGAGCATTGCACTAAATCTTATGCTGGCACAAATGGGTGTACTATGATCAATTTCACTTATGCCCAATATTAGCTTGCACCCCTGGAAATGTTCGTTTGGTTGGACGTCTCTCATCTGCTAATCAAGGCACAGTTGAACTGTGTGTAGGTGGCACATGGGGAACAGTGTGTGATGACTCATGGAGTCCTAATGAAGCCATTGTTGTTTGTAATCAGCTAGGATACCAAGGTAAGTCCTCTGTCCAGGAGATCGTCATTTGTAATCAAGCTGTATCCTTGCCACAGGTACAACAGTAGCACACATCAGTGCTTATTTTGGCCAAAGCAATGAAACTACATTACTCAGTGGTGTAGCCTGCACAGGTGTTGAGCCATCATTATTGACCTGCCCGCATAATGTAGGCACAAATATATGTCCGCAGTCAAGGAACGCAGGAGTCAATTGCTCATCAGGCAAGTTATTGCCATTGTGGCTTGTTTCAAAACTTCTACCCTAGAATAATTGGGGATGCATACAGATCATCACACAGTTGTGAATCTGAGGTATACAGTGCAAAAGGACATTTGTTTAGGCCTGCATGGAATAGTAATTTCTACCTATATTGTGAGGCAAGATAATAGAAAGACGTATTGTTACCTATGGAGGCAATTGGTGTGACAATTGATCATAAGCAGTAATCGATAAATATGCATGATTCTGTCCTTTTAAAAAATGTTCGGCTCAATGGTTTAATGATATGCAATCGATATAATGTAAAACTGAGAGTTTGTACCTTTGCATTGCACTCACTGCTGTGTCGTCATTATTATTTTCAGTATGCCACTCTGGAGATGTGCGTTTGGTGGGGAGAGGATCCACCATCAGTCAAGGCAGAGTGGAGGTGTGCTACAACAACACTTGGGGGACAGTGTGTGACGACTCATGGGATATAAATGAAGCCATTGTTGTTTGCAATCAACTAGGATACTATGGTAAACACATAGTAGCATTCATTGCCAGTGATGCTTACACACACATGCACACACACACATGCACGCACACACACACACATGCACACACACACACTCATAACCAAACACATACACACATAGATGGCACAGCTGTACCTTACAGGAATGCCTACTTTGGACAAGGATTAGGAGTAATTCTGCTTAATGGTCTGGAATGCAATGACACAGAATCATCTCTGCTCTTGTGCCCTTATACTAACACTGTCATTGGTGATACAAACTGTTATCACAGCCAAGATGTTGGAGTCAACTGCTCACAAGGTTATGTACTTGGGGGATTAAAGATATACTAGTGAAATTCGTCAGCTTGCTGCGGTGAATTCCTACATGCAGCATCATTCATTCCTATTTCTCAGCTGTATACCTAAATACAAATTTAACACTTTACAATGAACGCAAATGTGGATGAATTTAACACAGGGGCTGAACATGGTTATGATATTGATTGTGTATCAAATTGTGAGTGTTGTGTAGTTCAGCCTTACATTGGAAAAATATTACAATCATTTCAAAAGAAGAATTAATGTAGTC
Organism: Ephydatia muelleri; assembly: GCA_013339895.1. Taxonomy (NCBI): domain Eukaryota; kingdom Metazoa; phylum Porifera; class Demospongiae; order Spongillida; family Spongillidae; genus Ephydatia; species Ephydatia muelleri. Next base: position 3,999,798 of record JABACO010000002.1, on the reverse strand, counting down.
TGTATAACACATTTAGTGCTCAACCTGCAAGTAAAGCGTTTCAACGTGCAAAAATCAAACGCCCTATATGTCTGAAGCATGTCTTTGATGATATTCATAAAACATACCAGGCTGTACTACTGGAGATGTGCGTCTGGTTGGAAGTGGATCCACCATCAGTCAAGGCAGAGTGGAGGTGTGCTACAACAACACTTGGGGGACAGTGTGTAGTGACTCTTGGGACTTAAATGATGCCATTGTTGTTTGTAAACAACTGGGATACTATGGTGAGTTTTTTTACATAGCCACTTTTGCTATGGTAAGGTTTGGTGCTACAAAAGTTATTTGGATAACAGAACAAATTATACCTGTAATGTATCCCAATCGGTGTGTGATGATACTAACCGACATAATACCCAGTGCAACTCACAATGCTTGATGTAATAAAGTCATCATCCCATAAGTGCTAATATATACTGAAGTGTCACTTCATGATTTTTCAAATTGAATTTTACATCTAGCAGTTTACACTAACACTATTCAGATTGATTTATGTGATTGTTATTTCTTCTGTCATTTCAAATCTCCAGGTACTTCCTATGTATACACTAATGGTTATTTTGGTCTGGGAACGGGGCCTATCATGCTTACTGGCCTAGGCTGCACCAGCTCTGAGGCATCAGTGATCTCATGTCCTCACACTAGCAGTGTTCTTGGCACTACTGGGTGCAATCACAGTGCGGATGCTGGGGTCAGCTGCACATCAGGTTGGACAGAATTCAGTACATGACCGCATGCATATTATGACGTATTTGATCACTGTACAATGAATAAATGTGCATGATGATGTGCTAAAATATTCTTACATTTAGAAACTCCCAATAGTATGCATGCAAATCAGCGTGAAACATTTGACTTCACATGTATTTGGATAGGAGTATTATGTTTTGAGATGTTTTTGATACTCTGTTCTGCAAGATAGATGTTATTAGATTAATGATATGGCACCATTTTTATGCATACCGTTAGCCAAAGGGATCACAATAGGATAGAATAGCAGTACATTCATAGAATAATAAAGAATCAAAAATGTGATTTGTACTCCACAATTTATGTGATGTCATCGGCAAAAACAGTCTGCCGCACTGGAGACGTACGCCTAGTGGGGAATGGATCCACCATCAGTCAAGGCAGAGTGGAAGTGTGCTACAACAACACTTGGGGGACAGTGTGTGGTGACTCTTGGGATATAAATGAAGCCATTGTTGTTTGCAACCAACTTGGATATTATGGTAAGGCTAGATCATTGTAGACAAGATAGGAGTGACAATATTTGTTGCTGGCAAACTATGAAAGATGCAAATTTTGAAATGAATATTTGCAGGAACTGCCTCATCGTGTTGTAGTCCCAACCCTTCACAAGGCACTGGAGTGAGCATACTGAGTGGCCTGAATTGCAGTGGAACTGAATTATCTCTGTTATCATGTCCCCGCAACCCTATTATTCGCCCAATGTACTGCAATGGTGCTCAGGATGCATTTGTGGCATGCTCATCAGGTAATCTTTTTTTGGTTGCTAGAAAATACCATATGCTTGCTGAAAATTAGAGCATATGTAACCCACATACTGATGTGTCAACTGGACTCAGCACCTTCTGTGCCTCTCTAAAGTCAATCAAAACTTTGAATTTAATGAGAGTATATCAAGCAACGGACAGCAAATTAAGAGTGTTTGAAATATAATAAACCACTCCCTACCATCAATGTAAAAATGGTGTATCCAAAATACCAATATAAGATCAATTCTCTTGACATGCACATTCTTTATCAAAGCTTTGTAGGAGAAAGTATTTGCTTGCATGAAGCAGAACATCACATGCATCGTATCTAAAATATTTAGCACAGATTGTTGAAGTGAAGAACACTTTTGCTATATTTTTGTGTAGTTAAATTTTGTCTGAAGGGGATATGGCCCTGTCATTAAATCTAGGGTCAATATTTTCGCTCATTCAGTATAAGGGATATATAACATTTGCCAAAAGTATTGGTATTTTGCACCCAGTTTTGTATTATATTTCTGTTGTGTCTAAAGTTCTGGTTAGAAACATGCCTGTATACTTTTCTTCAGCATAACAGAATTTTTTAGTAGCAATTGTACATTCGTTCAGTTTGCAATACTGGAGATGTGCGTCTGGTGGGAAGTGGATCCACCATCAGTCAAGGCAGAGTGGAGGTGTGCTACAACAACACTTGGGGGACAGTATGTGATGACTCGTGGGATATAAATGAAGCAATTGTTGTTTGCAATCAAATAGGATATAATGGTGAGCATTACCACACATATGTAGCATGACAATCAGGCAGAGACATTTTGTTTGATGCAGGAGAATCAGCAGCATTGAGTGGCAGTTACTTTGGGGAAGGAGTAGGGAGAATTCTGCTGAGTGAACTTAGGTGTGAAAGCACTGAGACATCTTTGATTTCATGTCTACCAATAATGAACACAGTTGGTTCAACAAACTGCTCGCACAGTTCAGATTCAGGAGTCAGCTGTTCATCAGGTAGAGCTATTACCAAAGAACTAAACCTGTCCTTGTAGGGGCAGATATTTATACTGTGCAGACACTGATCAAAAGAATTGGTTTGATAAATTTGTTAGAGTTAAATATTAACGTATAGTTAACTTATCTAAAAATGTTATATGTCTCACAGAATTGCAATTAAATCACTGAGATTACATTTACATTGTCATGTACATAATCATACTTGCCATATCAAGATCTGAGCGCACAAAGAAAACTCAGGTGTCCTCATTAAAAAAAAAAAAGACGCATTATTTGACCGGCTTGGCAGATCCTGCATATTACTGTTCCCCAAACCCTTATTTCTTAATTCTTCAAATGTATGGGAAAAATGACGGGATGGTGATGCAAGAAGCTGTGGTTACAATTACTTCATTAATTAGCCTGCTTTACTGGAGATGTGCGTCTGGTGGGGAGAGAATCCACCATCAGTCAAGGCAGAGTGGAGGTGTGCTACAACAACACTTGGGAGACAGTGTGTGGTGACACTTGGGACCTAAATGATGCCATTGTTGTTTGTAAACAACTAGGATACAATGGTGAGTTTTTTTTTGTTACATAGTCAGCAAATGCCTTGTTAAGGTTTTGGTATTGCAAATGTTGTCTGTGTATAACTGAAGAAAATGGTACATGTAATGGGTGTGTGACTATAATATCTTGAGTAGTTCCCAATGCAGCCCACAATGATCCATTTAATGAAGTCCTCATCACATAAGTGTTAGTATATACTGAAGTGTTACTTCTTTTCAACTTGAATTTTACATCCCAGCAGTTTTCACTATTCAAATTAAGTGATCGTAACTTCTACCATTATAGGTACTTCCTATGTATACACTAATGGTTATTTTGGTCTGGGAACTGGGCCTATCATGCTTACTGGCCTTGGCTGCACCAGCTCTGAGGCATCAGTGATCTCATGTCCTCACACTAGCAGTGTTCTTGGCACTACTGGGTGCAATCACAGTGCGGATGCTGGGGTCAGCTGCACATCAGGTTGGACAGAATTCAGAATATGACCGCATGCGTATTATGATGTAATTGATCACCGTACAATGAATTTATGTGCATGATGATATGCTAAAACTTGGGGTAATATTATTTAGAACTCCCAATAGTATGCATGCAAATCAGAATGCAGGGAAGAATTTCAAAACATTTTACTGCACATGTATTTACATATTTTATGTTTTGAGAAGTTGTTAATAGTATGTTCTGTAAGATAGTTGTTATTAGATTAATGCCATGGCAACATTTTAATGCACACCATTAGTCTAAGGGATCACTATGGGATAGAATAGCTGCATGCATTTAAAATCTTATTTATGCCCACCAATTTATGCAATCTGATCGGCAAAAACAGTCTGCCGTACTGGAGATTTGCGTCTGGTGGGGAATGGATCCACCATCAGTCAAGGCAGAGTGGAAGTGTGCTACAACAACACTTGGGGGACAGTGTGTGGTGACTCTTGGGACCTAAATGATGCCATTGTTGTGTGCAACCAACTTGGATATCATGGTAAGGCTAACATATTGTACAATGTATTTTTTTGGCAAACTATGAAAGATGCAATTTTTGAAATGATTATTTGCTTTGCAGGAACTGCCTCATCGTGTTGTAGTCCCAACCCTTCACAAGGCATGGGAGTGAGCATACTGAGTGGCCTGGATTGCAGTGGAACTGAATTATCTCTGTTATCATGTCCCCACAACCCCATTACTCGCCCAATGTTCTGCAATGGTGCACAGGAAGCATTTGTGACATGTTCATCAGGTAACCAATTTCTGGCTTTTTAAATACCATATGCTGTTGGAAATTAGAGCATATTCATGTAACACACAAACGGATGTCAACTGGACTCAGCGCATTCTGTGCCTCTTCAAAGGCAATGATAGCTTTTGCACTTAACAATAAGACACCAAATTAAGAGTGTTATGAAAGTTAAACTGTATCTTTCATGTTTTTGTTTGGTCATCTGTACACCAATACAACAACTAATGAATGAATTAATGCAACAAAGAAATGCTGCATTAAACTCACAACATTGAAAACGAGATGATTGTTTCAGAGGGTACAGAATCAGCAACACACTGAAAGTGCTGGCACAATTTATAGTCAACTGCTGGAAGTGGAAATTATTAAAATATGCCCCTGTCATTAAATCTAGGAGCATTCTTTTCTTCCATTCAGAAATAGAAATACATGTATATAATAATCACCAAAATTATTGACATTTTGCATGCAGTTTATATTATGTCTCTGTTGTGTGTCTAATGTTACTGTTAGAAACTTCCTGCATGTTTTCTTCAGCACAACATGTTTTTGGTAACAAATTGTACATTTATTCAGTTTGCAATACTGGAGATGTGCGTCTGGTGGGAAGTGGATCCACCATCAGTCAAGGCAGAGTGGAGGTGTGCTACAACAACACTTGGGGGACAGTATGTGATGACTCATGGGATATAAATGAAGCAATTGTTGTTTGCAATCAAATAGGATACAATGGTGAGCATTATCGCGCATATGTAGCATGACAATCAGGCAGAGACATTTTGTTTGATGCAGGAGAATCAGCAGCATTGAGTGGCAGTTACTTTGGGGAAGGAGTAGGGAGAATTCTGCTGAGTGAACTTAGGTGTGAAAGCACTGAGACATCTTTGCTTTCATGTCTACCAATAATGAACACAGTTGGTTCCACAAACTGCTCACACAGTTCAGATTCAGGAGTCAGCTGTTCATCAGGTAGAGCTATTACCAAAGAACTAAACCTGTCCTTGTAGGGGCAGATATTTATACTGTGCAGACACTGATCAAAAGAATTGGTTTGATAAATTTGTTAGAGTTAAATATTAACGTATAGTTAACTTATCTAAAAATGTTATATGTCTCACAGAATTGCAATTAAATCACTGAGATTACATTTACATTGTCATATACATAATCATACTTGCCATATCAAGATCTGAGCGCACAAATAAAACTCAGGTGTCCTCATTAAAAAAAAAAAGACGCATTATTTGACCGGCTTGGCAGATCCTGCATATTACTGTTCCCCAAACCCTTATTTCTTAATTCTTCAAATGTATGGGAAAAATGACTGGATGGTGATGCAAGAAGCTGTGGTTACAATTACTTCATTGATTAGCCTGCTTTACTGGAGATGTGCGTCTGGTGGGAAGAGAATCCACCATCAGTCAAGGCAGAGTGGAGGTGTGCTACAACAACACTTGGGAGACAGTGTGTGGTGACACTTGGGACCTAAATGATGCCATTGTTGTTTGTAAACAACTGGGATACTATGGTGAGTTTTTTTTGTTACATAGTCAGCAAATGCCTTGTTAAGGTTTTGGTATTGCAAATGTTGTCTGTGTATAACTGAAGAAAATGGTACATGTAATGGGTGTGTGACTATAATATCTTGAGTAGTTCCCAATGCAGCCCACAATGATCCATTTAATGAAGTCCTCATCACATAAGTGTTAGTATATACTGAAGTGTTACTTCTTTTCAACTTGAATTTTACATCCCAGCAGTTTTCACTATTCAAATTAAGTGATCGTAACTTCTACCATTATAGGTACTTCCTATGTATACACTAATGGTTATTTTGGTCTGGGAACTGGGCCTATCATGCTTACTGGCCTTGGCTGCACCAGCTCTGAGGCATCAGTGATCTCATGTCCTCACACTAGCAGTACTACTGGGTGCAATCACAGTGCGGATGCCGGGGTCAGCTGCACATCAGGTTGGACAGAATTCAGAATATGACCGCATGCATATTATGATGTAATTGATCACCATACAATGAATTTATGTGCATGATGATATGCTAAAACTTGGGGTAATATTATTTAGAACTCCCAATAGTATGCATGCAAATCAGAATGCAGGGAAGAATTTCAGAACATTTTACTGCACATGTATTTACATATTTTATGTTTTGAGAAGTTGTTAATAGTATGTTCTGTAAGATAGTTGTTATTAGATTAATGCCATGGCAACATTTTAATGCACACCATTAGTCTAAGGGATCACTAAGGGATAGAATAGCTGCATGCATTTAAAATCTTATTTATGCCCACCAATTTATGCAATCTGATCGGCAAAAACAGTCTGCCGTACTGGAGATTTGCGTCTGGTGGGGAATGGATCCACCATCAGTCAAGGCAGAGTGGAGGTGTGCTACAACAACACTTGGGGGACAGTGTGTGGTGAATCTTGGGACCTAAATGATGCCATTGTTGTGTGCAACCAACTTGGATATCATGGTAAGGCTAACATATTGTACAATGTATTTTTTTGGCAACTATGAAAGATGCAATTTTTGAAATGAATATTTGCTTTGCAGGAACTGCCTCATCGTGTTGTAGTCCCAACCCTTCACAAGGCATGGGAGTGAGCATACTGAGTGGCCTGAATTGCAATGGAACTGAATTATCTCTGTTATCATGTCCCCACAACCCCATTACTCACCCAATGTTCTGCAATGGTGCACAGGAAGCATTTGTGACATGTTCATCAGGTAACCAATTTCTGGCTTTTTAAATACCATATGCTGTTGGAAATTAGAGCATATTCATGTAACACACAAACGGATGTCAACTGGACTCAGCCTCCTCAAAGACAATGATAGCTTATGCACTTAACAATCCAGCAAGACACCAAATTAAGAGTGTTATGAAAAATAAACCGTATCTTTCATGTTTTTTTTTGGTCATCTGTACACCAATACAACAACTAATGAATGAATTAATGCAACAAAGAAATGCTGCATTAAACTCACAACATTAAAAACGAGATGATTGTTTCAGAGGGTACAGAATCAGCAACACACTGAATGTGCTGGCACAATGTATAGTCAACTGCTGAAAGTGCCCCTGTCATTAAATCTAGGAGCACTATTTTCTCCCATACAGAAATAGAAATATACAATAATCACCACAATTATTGACATTTTGCATGCAGTTTATATTATGTCTCTGTTGTGTGTCTAATGTTACTGTTAGAAACTTCCTGCATGTTTTCTTCAGCACAACATGTTTTTGGTAACAATTTGTACATTTATTCAGTTTGCAATACTGGAGATGTGCGTCTGGTGGGAAGTGGATCCACCATCAGTCAAGGCAGAGTGGAGGTGTGCTACAACAACACTTGGGGGACAGTATGTGATGACTCATGGGATATAAATGAAGCAATTGTTGTTTGCAATCAAATAGGATATTTTGGTGAGCATTATCGCGCATATGTAGCATGACAATCAGGCAGAGACATTTTGCTTGATGCAGGAGAATCAGCAGCATTGAGTGGCAGTTACTTTGGGGAAGGAGTAGGGAGAATTCTGCTGAGTGAACTTAGGTGTGAAAGCACTGAGACATCTTTGCTTTCATGTCTACCAATAATGAACACAGTTGGTTCCACAAACTGCTCACACAGTTCAGATTCAGGAGTCAGCTGTTCATCAGGTAGAGCTATTACCAAAGAACTAAACCTGTCCTTGTAGGGGCAGATATTTATACTGTGCAGACACTGATCAAAAGAATTGGTTTGATAAATTTGTTAGAGTTAAATATTAACGTATAGTTAACTTATCTAAAAATGTTATATGTCTCACAGAATTGCAATTAAATCACTGAGATTACATTTACATTGTCATGTACATAATCATACTTGCCATATCAAGATCTGAGCGCACAAAGAAAACTCAGGTGTTCTCATTAAAAAAAAAAGACGCATTATTTGACCGGCTTGGCAGATCCTGCATATTACTGTTCCCCAAACCCTTATTTCTTAAATCTTCAAATGTATGGGAAAAATGACTGGATGGTGATGCAAGAAGCTGTGGTTACAATTACTTCATTGATTAGCCTGCTTTACTGGAGATGTGCGTCTGGTGGGAAGAGAATCCACCATCAGTCAAGGCAGAGTGGAGGTGTGCTACAACAACACTTGGGAGACAGTGTGTAGTGACACTTGGGACCTAAATGATGCCATTGTTGTTTGTAAACAACTGGGATACTATGGTGAGTTTTTTTTGTTACATAGTCAGCAAATGCCTTGTTAAGGTTTTGGTATTGCAAATGTTGTCTGTTTATAACTGAAGAAAATGGTACATGTAATGGGTGTGTGACTATAATATCTTAAGTAGTTCCCAATGCAGCCCACAATGATCCATTTAATCAAGTCATCATCACATAAGTGTTATTATATATTGAAGTGTCACTTCTTTTCAACTTGAATTTTACATCCCAGCAGTTTTCACTATTCAAATTAAGTGATCGTAACTTCTACCATTTTAGGTACTTCCTATGTATACACTAATGGTTATTTTGGTCTGGGAACTGGGCCTATCATGCTTACTGGCCTTGGCTGCACCAGCTCTGAGGCATCAGTGATCTCATGTCCTCACACTAGCAGTGTTCTTGGCACTACTGGGTGCAATCACAGTGCGGATGCCGGGGTCAGCTGCACATCAGGTTGGACAGAATTCAGTGCATGACCGCATGCATATTATGATGTAATTGATCACCGTACAATGAATTAATGTGCATGATGATGTGCTAAAACTTGTGGTAATATTATTTAGAACTCCAAATAGTATGCATGCAAATCAGAATGCAGGGAAGAATTTCAGAACATTTTACTGCACATGTATTTACATATTTTATGTTTTGAGAAGTTGTTAATAGTATGTTCTGTAAGATAGTTGTTATTAGATTAATGCCATGGCAACATTTTAATGCACACCATTAGTCTAAGGGATCACTATGGGATAGAATAGCTGCATGCATTTAAAATCTTATTTATGCCCACCAATTTATGAAATCTGATCGGCAAAAACAGTCTGCCGTACTGGAGATTTGCGTCTGGTGGGGAATGGATCCACCATCAGTCAAGGCAGAGTGGAAGTGTGCTACAACAACACTTGGGGGACAGTGTGTGGTGACTCTTGGGACCTAAATGATGCCATTGTTGTGTGCAACCAACTTGGATATCATGGTAAGGCTAACATATTGTACAATGTATTTTTTTGGCAAACTATGAAAGATGCAATGATTATTTGCTTTGCAGGAACTGCCTCATCGTGTTGTAGTCCCAACCCTTCACAAGGCATGGGAGTGAGCATACTGAGTGGCCTGGATTGCAGTGGAACTGAATTATCTCTGTTATCATGTCCCCACAACCCCATTACTCGCCCAATGTTCTGCAATGGTGCACAGGAAGCATTTGTGGCATGTTCATCAGGTAACCAATTTCTGGCTTTTTAAATACCATATGCTGTTGGAAATTAGAGCATTATCATGTAACACACAAACGGATGTCAACTGGACTCAACGTATTCTGTGCCTCTTCAAAGACAATGATAGCTTTTGCACTTAACAATCCAGCAAGACACCAAATTAAGAGTGTTATGAAAAATAAACCGTATCTTTCATGTTTTTTTTGGTCATCTGTACACCAATACAACGACTAATGAATGAATTAATGCAACAAAGAAATGCTGCATTAAACTCACAACATTGAAAACGAGATGATTGTTTCAGAGGGTACAGAATCAGCAACACACTGAATGTGCTGGCACAATGTATAGTCAACTGCTGGAAGTGCCCCTGTCATTAAATCTAGGAGCATTCTTTTCTTCCATTCAGAAATAGAAATACATGTATATAATAATCACCAAAATTATTGACATTTTGCATGCAGTTTATATTATGTCTCTGTTGTGTGTCTAATGTTACTGTTAGAAAGTTTTCTTCAGCACAACATGTTTTTGGTAACAAATTGTACATTTATTCAGTTTGCAATACTGGAGATGTGCGTCTGGTGGGAAGTGGATCCACCATCAGTCAAGGCAGAGTGGAGGTGTGCTACAACAACACTTGGGGGACAGTATGTGATGACTCATGGGATATAAATGAAGCAATTGTTGTTTGCAATCAAATAGGATACAATGGTGAGCATTATCGCGCATATGTAGCATGACAATCAGGCAGAGACATTTTGTTTGATGCAGGAGAATCAGCAGCATTGAGTGGCAGTTACTTTGGGGAAGGAGTAGGGAGAATTCTGCTGAGTGAACTTAGGTGTGAAAGCACTGAGACATCTTTGCTTTCATGTCTACCAATAATGAACACAGTTGGTTCCACAAACTGCTCACACAGTTCAGATTCAGGAGTCAGCTGTTCATCAGGTAGAGCTATTACCAAAGAACTAAACCTGTCCTTGTAGGGGCAGATATTTATACTGTGCAGACACTGATCAAAAGAATTGGTTTGATAAATTTGTTAGAGTTAAATATTAACGTATAGTTAACTTATCTAAAAATGTTATATGTCTCACAGAATTGCAATTAAATCACTGAGATTACATTTACATTGTCATGTACATAATCATACTTGCCATATCAAGATCTGAGCGCACAAAGAAAACTCAGGTGTCCTCATTAAAAAAAAAAAAGACGCATTATTTGACCGGCTTGGCAGATCCTGCATATTACTGTTCCCCAAACCCTTATTTCTTAATTCTTCAAATGTATGGGAAAAATGACTGGATGGTGATGCAAAAAGCTGTGGTTACAATTACTTCATTAATTAGCCTGCTTTACTGGAGATGTGCGTCTGGTGGGGAGAGAATCCACCATCAGTCAAGGCAGAGTGGAGGTGTGCTACAACAACACTTGGGAGACAGTGTGTGATGACACTTGGGACCTAAATGATGCCATTGTTGTTTGTAAACAACTGGGATACTATGGTGAGTTTTTTTTGTTACATAGTCAGCAAATGCCTTGTTAAGGTTTTGGTATTGCAAATGTTGTCTGTGTATAACTGAAGAAAATGGTACATGTAATGGGTGTGTGACTATAATATCTTGAGTAGTTCCCAATGCAGCCCACAATGATCCATTTAATGATGTCCTCATCACATAAGTGTTAGTAAATACTGAAGTGTTACTTCTTTTCAACTTGAATTTTACATCCCAGCAGTTTTCACTATTCAAATTAAGTGATCGTAACTTCTACCATTTTAGGTACTTCCTATGTATACACTAATGGTTATTTTGGTCTGGGAACTGGGCCTATCATGCTTACTGGCCTTGGCTGCACCAGCTCTGAGGCATCAGTGATCTCATGTCCTCACACTAGCAGTGTTCTTGGCACTACTGGGTGCAATCACAGTGCGGATGCCGGGGTCAGCTGCACATCAGGTTGGACAGAATTCAGAATATGACCGCATGCGTATTATGATGTAATTGATAACCGTACAATGAATTTATGTGCATGATGATATGCTAAAACTTGGGGTAATATTATTTAGAACTCCCAATAGTATGCATGCAAATCAGAATGCAGGGAAGAATTTCAGAACATTTTACTGCACATGTATTTACATATTTTATGTTTTAACCACTTCTCATTTCACCGTGGAATTTCTCATTTGCCTTTTTTTGAATGAATCTGCTCGTAATGCTTAAAAGATTCAAGCATTTCTTGAAAATTATTATCTTTATAGCTTACATTCACCAGATGTGCGAATACATCCTTCAAATAACATGTGCATCCTTCAAAAAAAAATTATAACCAGCAAGACAAACACAAACCCTACTGAATAAAGAAGACAAAAAAGTTATATCATTCAAACTGCGACTGTGTTTGAGGAACATTAATAGTGAATTGATCAAAACACGTTACATGAATTCAAAACTTTTGTATGCTTCTTTAAGTAATTTAACAGCGCTGCTGTGAAGCCTGTTTGATTTAGATAGTGCAATTTTTGACACTATGCAGTTCTTGTGCACTTCAATTAACTGAGATTGTCCTTTCACCATCCATGGGATCCAGGTGCCACTATATGTTCCGGTCCACCACTCAGCAGTGACATTATCACCATCCAGAGCTAACACTCGGGCAACCTGAGGAAGTTCATCACTGTATTGTTGAAGGCCAAGGGCAACAAACTCTTCAGGTTGAATTTTGGAATCTGCAGGATTATTTCCTACTTCAGTTGCCTAATGTTGAAAAAACAAGTGACATATTAATGTTCAATACACAGCTATTTTGAAATTTCAAATATGTTATGACTGATTGTCATAGGATTTGGCCATTAGTTGTTCCTCAATTTGTCATTAATGGTGACTAAAATATCATTTATATCATTTTTCCTCTTATTCCTCGTAGAATTTATGAAAAAGATCTAAACACTTAAACCAATCACATACATTAGAAAAAAGTATTCAAACACAGAATGATTGGTTTTGAAATTTCAAAAAGGAATAATGATCTGTCATACATTTTGTATCTTATATACTACATAAATGATGCCACGACCTGTTTGAAATTTCAAAACGTTAAAAAAAGCATTGAGACTTTGAAATTTCAAAAAGTAATAATGATCTGTCATAATATATACGACATAAATGATGCTATGACCCATTTTAAATTTTAAAAGCACTCTAGTATACCTCATGCAAACTAAGGTTTTCAGTTGCATTCAGAGGGGAATGCTGCATGGAACTTTGCCTCCAACCCTGACTGTCCTCTCCTTTCAATGATGTTGTTTAGTGGTAGTATGATTTTAAATGTATTGTTCATGTACGGTTGAATGTGTATTAATTTTATACCTGTTATATTATGATGAAAATGATGCCAAATGCAAGGCTGAACCTCAACTTAGTTAGAACCAACGCCACAGCCATACTCTCTAAGACTCCCCAAATGTTTTGTCCCTGACTATTAGCAATAGTAGGGTGCATTCATTTATCTTATTATAATTGTATTATTGTATACATGTAGAATATAATAAGAAGTACCTGTTAAATAATAAGAAGAAAAAAAAAGCATTGAAGCATTTAGAAAATCTGAATAATTGGCTTTGAATACTGTATGTACAGAGATGTTGTTTATTCATGGCGTATTTGTATTTATGTATGTCTCTTGATGTATTGTTGTTCCTAACCTCAACCACTTCAACAAACTAACTGCATACACCAACACAACTGCCCTCCTTTCCTCAGCGTACAAAAACCAGCTACTCGCTACATCTTCATGTACAAACTAATCAGCCTAAACTTACAATTCAGAATGAAAAGATATGACACTGAACATCCTATGGATACAAAGCTGGTGGTGAACAAAATCGTACACATGCAGAAAGAACGAGAAGAAGGGCACAAAACATGTGAGCTAACAGACGGATTTCCTATTCCAAAACCCAGACGATACCTATTCTCAACTTCTCTATTCCCTTCCATCCTCAAACTGATCCCCGAACATCCAATGGCCCTCATTAGCAAATACACGACCTGAAACAATGCCTGCCAAACACACAGAGCATATAATCCATATTGGCCTGAAATACACATGGAACCTACTAAATATTTCATTACACCGCACAAGTGCATCAGAAACAGAAACATCACGCTAACTGAGCTTACCACAACACAAACCAATGATAAAACAACACAAACTGTACAGACTAATGATAGCCAACAATATGGGCACACCAGTTTTACATTCTGATGATGCTAAACCTGCCCCAAATGTTCTCTCCCTCCAGGCTTTGCCCGCAAAAACAAACAGAATGGAGACTCCCAAATCGAGACACCACAATGGTCGTACAGATCTTGCCGATGTGGGTTTCTCCTGGGAGGCGGAGACCATGAAAATGGTGCTGCTCTTTTCAAAAAGCATTGAAACACGAATGATTGGCTTTGAAATTTCAAAATGGAATAACGATATGTCATACAATTTGTATCATATGTGATGCCATGACCTGTTTGTAATTTCAAAACTCGATAAAAAAGCATTAAAGCATTTAGAGAATCAGAATGATTGGCTTTGAAATTTCAAAAAGGAATAACGATCTGTCATACAATTTGTATCATATGTGATGCCATGACCTGTTTGTAATTTCAAAACTCGATAAAAAAGCATTAAAGCATTTAGAAAATCAGAATGATTGGCTTTGAAATTTCAAAAAGGAATAACGATCTGCCATACAATTTATATGACATATGTGATGCCATAACCTGTTTGAAATTTAAAAAAATAGATACAAAGCATTGAAGCATATAGAAATATTCCAATGATTGGCTTTGAAATATCAAATAGGACATAATTTATGCCATGACCTGCTTGAAATTTCAAAACTAGAAAAAAAAAGCATTAAAAATCCAAATGATCAGCTTTAAAAGGAATAAAGATATGTCATATAATTTGTAAATGATGCCATGACCTGTTTGAAATTTCAAAAATAGATATGAAAGCAGTGAAGCATTTAGAACATCAGAATGATTGGTTTTGAAATTTCAAAAGGAATAATGATGTCATACAATTTGTATCTTTATACAGTCAAGTAAAATGATGGCATGAGCTGTTTGAATTTTCAAAACTAATTTAAAAAGCATTTTAAAAATCCGAATCATGGCTTTGAAATTTCAAACAGGAATAATGATGTCATACAATGTGTACCTTTATACGACATAAATGATACCATGACCTGCTTGAAATTTCAAAACTAGAAACAAAAGCATTGATATAATTTAGAACATCGGAATGATTGGTTTTGAAATTTCAAAACGAATAATGATATGTCATACAATTTGTATCTTTATACGAGTAAAATGATGCCATGAGCTGTTTGAAATTTCAAAACTAATTTAAAAGCTTGGAAGCATTTTAATCATGGCTTTGAAATTTCAAAAAGGAAGAATAATGTCATACAATGTGTACATTTATACGACATAAATGATGCCATGACCTGCTTGAAATTTCAAAACTAGAAACCAAAGCATTGAAGTATTTAGGACATCAGAATGATTGGTTTTGAAGTTTCAAAGTAATAATGATATGTCAAACAATTTGTATCTTTATACGAGTAAAATGATGCCATGTTATTGAGCTGTTTGAAAATTCGAAACTAATTTAAAAAGCTTTGAAGCATTTTAAAAATCCGAATCATGGCTTTAAAATTTCAAAAAGGGAATAATGATGTCATACAATGTGTACCTTTATACGACATAAATGATGCCATGACCTGCTTGAAATTTCAAAACTAGAAACAAAAGCAAGCATTGATATAATTTAGAACATCGGAATGATTGGTTTTGAAATTTCAAAACGAATAATGATATGTCATACAATTTGTATCTTTATACGAGTAAAATGATGCCATGAGCTGTTTGAAATTTCACAACTAATTTAAAAAGCTTGGAAGCATTTTAATCATGGCTTTGAAATTTCAAAAAGACATAATAATGTCATACAATGTGTACATTTATACAACATAAATGATGCCATGACCTGCTTGAAATTTCAAAACTAGAAACCAAAGCATTAAAGTATTTAGGACATCAGAATGATTGGTTTTGAAGTTTCAAAGTAATAATGATATGTCAAACAATTTGTATCTTTATACGAGTAAAATGAAAATGATGCCATGAGCTGTTTGAAATTTCAAAACTAACAAAAAAAAACCTTGGAAGCATTTAGATAATATAATGATACAAATGGTATCTGTATAGGGCATAAATGATGCCATGAGCTGCTTGAAATTTCAAAACTAGAAAAAAAAGATTGAAGCATTTAGAACATCAGAATGATTGGCTTTGAAATTTCAAATTAGAAAAGATGCCATTACCTGCTTGAAATTTCAAAACTAGAAAAACAAGCATTGAAGCATTTAGAAAATCCAAAATGATCAGCTTTGAAATTTCTAAAAGGAATAAAAATCTTTCATACAATTTGTATCTTTATATAACATAAATGATGCCATGACCTGTTTGAAATTAACTAGTCTAAGATATGAAAGCATTGAAGCATTTAGAACATCAGAATGATTGGTTTTGAAATGTCAAAATAGAGTAATGATCTATCCTACAATTACATTAATGATGCCATGAGCTGTTTGAAATTTCAAAACTTGAAAAAAAAGCATTGAAGCATTTAGAATGATTGATTTTGAAATTTCAAAAAGGAATAATTTTGTCATGCGATTTGTATCTATATACGACAGAAATGATTCCATGGCCTGCTTGAAATTTCAAAACTAGAAACAAAAGCATTGTCAATCCGAATGATTGGCTTTGAAATATCAAAAAGGAATAATGATTTGTCACCTTAGCATTCTCCTTTTGAAATGTCAGGCATGTTGGTCACTAAAGTAGCATTAGTTTGGCAGATAACAATTCCTTGATTTAACAGTGACTCTGTTGACCCATTATAAATTAAGGATTAAGAAAGTTACGAACCGGTTCACTAATATCTTCAAATTCTGTTTTTTCATTTCCTTCTTTCTTTTTGCTTCTTCGGTGTCCAATATAGACCTAACAAAGATTAGTCAAGCATAGCAATACACATACACATACATACGACTTACTTCAGGAATGTCAGTTGTAATGTTTGTGTGACGTTTTACTAACTGAGAAGGTAGAAGTGAAGACTTTGGAATGTCTTGTTTATCGCATGCTTGGACAATGGCAATGATATCCAGTAACACCCATGTGTCTACATTGTAAGACTCTTTTTCAAATTCGTCATTCAATCCTGATAGAAATGACGTCCACCACTTCTTCTGGGTGTCATGAAGGCAAACAAACTTTGACATTGAACCGGAAAGAGCATCCATGTCTTGTTTGGCAGGACTGGGTTTCACAATACCAGGCACACCATTTACAGTAGTCTGAGAAATTCAAATAAATGTCAGGGCTAAAATAACCATCAATCATTACTTTTTACATGTCTTGGTTTAAAAGAATAAGACAAATTGTAAAATTTATATTTGCATAATGCTACATGTAGCAACACATTTTATTTCAAGTCCTTGCGCTGACACAATTGGCAGATAATTACAAATATGAGCCTGAGTAGTAGTCACCGGTACACACCTTGGAATACTATTAATAATACAACATTTGGTCACCTTTAATAGCTTCAAACCCGGTTGATTTCCACTTGGCTCCCAACTATCTTGAGTCCAATGTTTGTACTTCATTTCAGCATGGCCATCAGCATTCCTGTAAAATTTGAATATATGCGGATTGGAATGGTTGTGCAGTTCTTCTGTATGAGGTAGAAGCCATGTTTTAACATCCATCATTTGTGACAAGGGAACAGCCTCTTGAACCATTTTGTTTGCCTGTTTGCAACCATCTAGTAAATCTAAATGATACGACATTAAGACATTCATAAAGTAGTAAACATGTCAATAAATTACTTACCGGTGACTGTTAATGCATTATTTTTCTTCAACCATTTGCCAATGTTCCCAAACAAGGCATCAATATCTTCATGGGTGTGCCCAACCATTAAGAAACCCAGCTCAATCTGTAATCCAACATGTTGTAAGTTAGCATTTAGCTGCAACAATGCATTGTACCTCTTCGAACACTCCAAGCTCCACCAATAAAGATAAAAATGATAAGACACATCGGTTTTTATTTTCGCGGGCTGTGTTGTCCAGTTGAATATACAACCGTTTTGGTATTGATTGAGACAAATGTTGTAGATTGTGGAAGTGTGACAAAATAACCTAACCAAAATAGGATTATGACAAAATTTTAAACGCAAAACATCCAAGTTACCTCCAATAACACATTGATAGTTAGATTTGGATCGTGTGGCCACTGAAGATAGTCCAAATATACCACTGCTTTGTTTCCATGTAGTATGGCACCAGTAAGGTGAGTCCGAAAATGCCATAGATTTGCATCTGACTTCTGCAATCGCTTGGTATGTGGAAGCTGTGTGCTATTTTGGTCCATGCCATCAATTATTACTGACATAATGCTTCTGTCAGTCTCTGCACGTTCACGAATACAATGATATCTTTTCCTCTGATCCCTGCATGTGAATAATAGTAGTTTATTACATATTATCGTGAAGTACGAACTCACATTTGTAGTTTTAAGTGATCCTCCATTAATTCATTTAATTGTGCTATCTTGTTGGGATCCATAGTTCTTTCCTTTTCACTTTTAACTATGCTACAAATATCACACTTAGTGAATCGATTTTCCTAGAATAAAATGCATTAAATCTTAATACTTTGTATAATTGTCTGATCTGACATACCTTTGGTATACTCACATGAGCAAAATGCTCATCCCACAGTCTGAAAAATTGGCTTTGACATACAATGTGTTCCAGTCCCCTACTCCTCATATCACAAGCCATTCTATTATAAACTGACAACTTGGATAGGTTGCTAGGAAGGTGCACTATCATTCTGTGCGGCATTTGATCTCCGATTAAACTGAAATAGTTATGCATCCATGCAACTGCTCGACTCGATTTCTGTAAGGGTGTGCGCTGTATGTCTCTGTACACATGAATGGATCCACCAGAAACCATCTTTCTAGCTTTGTAGTACAAAGAGGTGCTTATTCCTAAGGTTGCAATCCAAAGTGCTTGACAGACATTTTTTCCAGCTATGACGTGCATTGCTTCACAGGGATTGAAACTGGAGGAGTGTGTGTTGAGGTAGTCGACTATCCATTGAAGTTTTGCTGATTTTGGAAGCTGAATAAAATAGTGGTGGTAGCTCAATATATCCAGTGCTGAAAGATGGTGCACTTTATTTGAGCATTGAGGTGAGCACCCATTTGCTCTTAAGACATCAAAGACGTCCCAGACCAGTGAAGAGCCTGTCATAGAAGAGTTATGAACTAATTATTAAAATGTAAGGAATAGAACTTGTGTGCTTAAGCATGCATGTACAACACAAGCCGCTCATATATTTGATAACATATTTCTTGTTGTAAATACTCATTTTCTTTTTCTTCAGCTCAAGTTTTATGAATGTTAGGACAGTGCTGTTAGTGTTCTCTGCATGCCAATTTTCAACCATCAAATACATGTTTGCATAGCATTCGTACTTGTTGTGTACATGTTATGTGATCCTGCTTGTATTCATGTACTTCAACAAGATAGCACAATTAAATGAATTAATGGAGGATCACTTAAAACTACAAATGTGAGTATAGTTCTTTCCTTTTCACTTTTAACTATGCTACAAATATCACACTTAGTGAATCGATTTTCCTAGAATAAAATGCATTAAATCTTAATACTTTGTATAATTGTCTGATCTGACATACCTTTGGTATACTCACATGAGCAAAATGCTCATCCCACAGTCTGAAAAATTGGCTTTGACATACAATGTGTTCCAGTCCCCTACTCCTCATATCACAAGCCATTCTATTATAAACTGACAACTTGGATAGGTTGCTAGGAAGGTGCACTATCATTCTGTGCGGCATTTGATCTCCGATTAAACTGAAATAGTTATGCATCCATGCAACTGCTCGACTCGATTTCTGTAAGGGTGTGCGCTGTATGTCTCTGTACACATGAATGGATCCACCAGAAACCATCTTTCTAGCTTTGTAGTACAAAGAGGTGCTTATTCCTAAGGTTGCAATCCAAAGTGCTTGACAGACATTTTTTCCAGCTATGACGTGCATTGCTTCACAGGGATTGAAACTGGAGGAGTGTGTGTTGAGGTAGTCGACTATCCATTGAAGTTTTGCTGATTTTGGAAGCTGAATAAAATAGTGGTGGTAGCTCAATATATCCAGTGCTGAAAGATGGTGCACTTTATTTGAGCATTGAGGTGAGCACCCATTTGCTCTTAAGACATCAAAGACGTCCCAGACCAGTGAAGAGCCTGTCATAGAAGAGTTATGAACTAATTATTAAAATGTAAGGAATAGAACTTGTGTGCTTAAGCATGCATGTACAACACAAGCCGCTCATATATTTGATAACATATTTCTTGTTGTAAATACTCATTTTCTTTTTCTTCAGCTCAAGTTTTATGAATGTTAGGACAGTGCTGTTAGTGTTCTCTGCATGCCAATTTTCAACCATCAAATACATGTTTGCATAGCATTCGTACTTGTTGTGTACATGTTATGTGATCCTGCTTGTATTCATGCAGTGCTCGGCATGTACATGAGTGTAGGGTACGTACTAATCATATTACAGAGCTAAGTAATATTGCGCACCTCTCAGAAAACAATGCAACATAATCGCAATAAGTAATATTACGCTTACAACATGCATGCAACCATTAAAAAAATTACTCGTGTGTAGTTTATATGTGCAAAACATCTAGGATAAGCTAACTCCCATTAGCAATGAGTGCATGGCATGTTCAGTATAGGAGATAAATTAAGACAATAATTTTTCTCAGCATTGCATGTTGTGTTTGTGTAGAACATTTCCTGACACACAATATGTAGTACTGTTGTAGAAATGAATGTGTGACACAAACCGTAGCTTATGCAAATGCAGTTTCTATGGCATACAAATCTTAAGATATACAGGCATATTGAGTTATTCCATTCAATAACTTTGGTTATAATTTCAGAGACTTACAACGCTGCTTCTTTACCACTTTCAAGCTACTGTCGGATTCAAATTCACTTGAATCTGAATTATCCAAGTCTTTTCTTAACTCTGAAATAAAATTCAGAGATGCTGTGTGATTTCACATGAGCATTGATTTTCATTTACCTTCTTCCAGCAGTGCCTTTTGTCCACAATACTCTATCAATAAAAAATATTGCAATTGATATTTCAACTCATGCAGGCTGGCAAAAAATTAATTTGTTGTTTGGTGGCATATTAATTTGTGGCTACTGTCTCTCATCGTTAACATTTTATTGCATTAGTGTTCCTGGCACTTCTTCAATTAGTAATAACTTATTGTAGGACACAAAAATTATTAATACTGTGTACTACAGTAATTTATTAGATATTCATGAAAGTACCATATTAACTTGAATTTGTATTAAAGACTATTATAGTCAAAAACTGTATACACACACAATGTTTTCAACACTGCCATAAAACATAGGATTTCTCTGTATGCTAAATACAGATATAAAACACGTACAAGGCAAGCTTTTCCATCATCTACAGAAAATATAATACAATTTCATTATTCGTTCTTCGACTGCACAATTGTTTATGACGAGATGGAGACATCTCTTTGAAATGTTTATAGGGTAATTCTGGTGAAGCGAACATTTTGAGGGACAAAAGTAGGCTAACTAAATGTGGTGCATAAGTTGAATTTTTGTACGTAGCCTAGCTGGAAACTACCTTGCTCAAAGCCAGCCATTTTTCACGTCATTATGAGTTCGAAATTGAGGGTTATGTATTAACATCTGATAAACTTACAACAAAATGCCAGGTAAGATGCAAACCACAAATATATTCATTGTTCGTGGATATGGTCTTATAGAGTTTGGTTTTTTTAGTTTGGCATATATCAAAGCACAAAATCAATGACCAATGGCTCCACGTTCAATAATGTAGCTATTTGTACCAGCCTACTCACACCAACTCAGAATGGATTGGACCATCCTTATAGGCATTTAGTTGCAAATTTATCAATGTGAATACAAAACCCACAAATTCGTGCTCATATTGGCGCAAAAACTGCTGGTTTTGAGCGAGGTATGTACCAGCATAACAACAAAATTGTACAAACTTGTACACTGCATTGATTTAGCCTAGTTCTGTCCCGTAATATGCCCAATAAACATGTGAAATTTGTGTGTCACCAAGTCGACGTCATAAATGATAGGGCAGTCCAAGATGAATGAAGGGATTGTTTGGAATAAATGATACTTTTATCTGCAGATGATCGAAGAACATGCCATGTAAAGTGTTTTGTATCTCTTTTTAGCATTGGAGAGAGAACCCAGTTTTTGTGGCAATAACAAATCATTGCACTAGAACGGTTTCTGTTTTTAATACAAACCATAGTTTGCAGTCGAGTTAATGTAGTATAAAAAAGAAAACTGAATACATACCCAGGTGAAAAAAACGGAGTAATCGCGCGTAATTGTGCGTGAAAATCGGCCATAAACGCGCCAAATTACGCGGTCTTCAAAACGCTGTATCTTCTTGATTGTGCAATATAGTGGAACTGCATTTTGCATATTTACAAAGCGGTCCTGTGTCTATAGAAGTCCAAAGATGGTTTAGTTTGTGATCCATCGTTCCGAAAATATTCACATTCAAGTAAAGGGCTTTATTTCGCGGGGTTTTGTACTTGAAGCCCGCGAAATCTTGCTCTAAGTTGATTGTGGATATCTTCGGAACGATGCATCGCAAACTAAACCATCTTTGGACTTCTATAGACACAGGACCGCTTTGTAAATATGCAAAAATGCAGCTCCACTATATTGCACAATCAAGAAGATACAGCGTTTTGAAGACCGCGTAATTTGGCGCGTTTATGGCCGATTTTCACGCACAATTACGCGCGATTACGCCGTTTTTTTTCACCTCATACTGCATCAATGTAACTAAATCAGGGAGTCTACCTGTGCCATGCACACCAGAATGAAATGATGGCTTCTGTCACCAGCCATATTGATAGCTCAGTACTACTAAATTAATAGATTATGCAATTACGTAACCATTGTGAGGGTTGGATTAGAAAGCACATTCTAAAGCCTATACGAAGCATAATAATTTCTAAACAAAACAGAAGTATTAATAATATTGTGACCTATCAAACTTCAAACACCTTGATAGGCGATTAATCCCTAGTAGACCATTCTCAGTAGCAAAAATGATGTTCACTCAGTCTTCAGTTTTGCAAATGAAACCAAACAAATACGCAATGGGATCAAAATTACAATTACGTCAATCAACGCAGAAACATGTTAAATGCCAAAATTTAATTTGGAACCAACTATAATGGTGATTATTGCTTAACAATAAACAGAATCTTGGTAAATAATAAAAAAAACTCACCTTCAACATAGCTCAGCCTTTTTCTACTCGCAGTCATTCTTCTGTTCTTAAAAACATAAGAATCATAGGTCCCATTATCCACATCTAAAAATCAGTGGTATACATATAAAATAAAATCACCTTTCAAACAAAAATATTTTCAACGCTGGACATAGGATTACCAGACAGAGCATTTTGCAGCGGCTCCGCACACTCAACTAGTGGACTAGAGCCAGGATCAGTCTCTAGGTCACTGAAACAAACTGATGCACTTCCAACATCCGCTGTTTCCAAGTCACTGAACCTCACAGACACGTCTTCACACTCACTAAATTTCCGAGCAACATTCTCCAATTCATTTAGATCTTCGCTGCAATCACTAAAATCGATCTCGACCTCCATTTTTCTCAATCAGTCATACGCACGTGGTTGAGATCCCCGATAAGCCCCCATCTCGTGATCTGGATATTGAGTCTCGTGATTCGCAACGCAACAAGACAGTCGATCGATGCTTGGAATCAAGAAGCATAATTTCCTACATTAGAATACTTCATCTATCAGTAAAATAATACACAACGCATGACATATCTAAAACTAATGTCTAGTTAACAAGCCAATTCCAATCAATGCCTTGTTATCAGGCACTAAACCAAAGTTCCAACAAATCCCAAGACATTTGGAAAGTGTAATAAGATACCCGGAGAAAAGACCTCACCATTTGTCCTGACTGGTCACTCAAAAAGGCACATTCTCCAATGTCACATCCTATGAATTTCATTTGTGTGATGGGGGTGACCAGTCAAGTTTTCTGTTTTAAGGAAAGCCAGAGTTCCACCACATCCCAAGCCATTTGGGAAGTGTAGTGAGATACCTGGAGATAAGACCTGACCAGTTTGTAGGGTTGGTCACTCTTAAAGGCACATTCCCCACTGTCACAACCTATGAATAGTATTTGTTTGATGGGGGTAACCAGTCAAGTTTTCTGTTTTAAGGAAAGCCAGAGTTCCACCACATCCCAAGCCATTTGGGAAGTGTAGTGAGATACCTGGAGATAAGACCTGACCAGTTTGTAGGGTTGGTCACTCTTAAAGGCACATTTCCCCACTGTCACAACCTATGAATATCATTTGTGTGATGGGGGTGACCAGTCAAGTTTTCTGTTTTAAGGAAAGCCAGAGTTCCACCACATCCCAAGCCATTTGGGAGATACCTGGAGGTAAGAACTGACCAGTTTGTATGGCTGGTCACTCTTAAAGGCACATTCCCCACTGTCACAACCTATGAATATCATTTGTGTGATGGGGGTGACCAGTCAAGTTTTCTGTTTTAAGGAAAGCCAGAGTTCCACCACATCCCAAGCCATTTGGGAAGTGTAGTGAGATACCTGGAGGTAAGACCTGACCAGTTTGTATGGCTGGTCACTCTTAAAGGCACATTCCCCACTGTCACAACCTATGAATATCATTTGTGTGATGGGGGTGACCAGTCAAGTTTTCTGTTTTAAGGAAAGCCAGAGTTCCACCACATCCCAAGCCATTTGGGAAGTGTAGTGAGATACCTGGAGATAAGAACTGACCAGTCTGTATGGCTGGTCACTCTTAAAGGCACATTCCCCACTGTCACAACCTATGAATATCATTTGTGTGATGGGGGTGACCAGTCAAGTTTTCTGTTTTAAGGAAAGCCAGAGTTCCACCACATCCCAAGCCATTTGGGAAGTGTAGTGAGATACCTGGAGGTAAGACCTGACCAGTTTGTATGGCTGGTCACTCTTAAAGGCACATTCCCCACTGTCACAACCTATGAATATCATTTGTGTGATGGGGGTGACCAGTCAAGTTTTCTGTTTTAAGGAAAGCCAGAGTTCCACCACATCCCAAGCCATTTGGGAAGCGTAGTGAGATACCTGGAGGTAAGACCTGACCAGTTTGTATGGCTGGTCACTCTTAAAGGCACATTCCCCACTGTCACAACCTATGAATATCATTTGTGTGATGGGGGTGTCAAGTTTTCTGTTTTAAGGAAAGCCAGAGTTCCACCACATCCCAAGCCATTTGGGAAGTGTAGTGAGATACCTGGAGGTAAGACCTGACCAGTTTGTATGGCTGGTCACTCTTAAAGGCACATTCCCCACTGTCACAACCTATGAATATCATTTGTGTGATGGGGGTGACCAGTCAAGTTTTCTGTTTTAAGGAAAGCCAGAGTTCCACCACATCCCAAGCCTTTTGGGAAGTGTAGTGAGATACCTGGAGATAAGAACTGACCAGTTTGTATGGCTGGTCACTCTTAAAGGCACATTCCCCACTGTCACAACCTATGAATATCATTTGTGTGATAGGGGTGACCAGTCAAGTTTTCTGTTTTAATGAAAACCAGAGTTGCACCACATCCCAAGCCTTTTGGGAAGTGTAGTGAGATACCTGGAGATAAGAACTGACCAGTTTGTATGGTTGGTCACTCTTAAAGGCACATTCCCCACTGTCACAACCTATGAATATCATTTGTGTGATGGGGGTGACCAGTCAAGTTTTCTGTTTTAAGGAAAGCCAGAGTTCCACCACATCCCAAGCCATTTGGGAAGTGTAGTGAGATACCTGGAGATAAGAACTGACCAGTTTGTATGGCTGGTCACTCTTAAAGGCACATTCCCCACTGTCACAACCTATGAATATCATTTGTGTGATGGGGGTGACCAGTCAAGTTTTCTGTTTTAAGGAAAGCCAGAGTTCCACCACATCCCAAGCCATTTGGGAAGTGTAGTGAGATACCTGGAGGTAAGAACTGACCAGTTTGTATGGCTGGTCACTCTTAAAGGCACATTTCCCCACTGTCACAACCTATGAATATCATTTGTGTGATGGGGGTGACCAGTCAAGTTTTCTGTTTTAAGGAAAGCCAGAGTTCCACCACATCCCAAGCCATTTGGGAAGTGTAGTGAGATACCTGGAGATAAGACCTGACCAGTTTGTATGGCTGGTCACTCTTAAAGGCACATTTCCCCACTGTCACAACCTATGAATATCATTTGTGTGATGGGGGTGACCAGTCAAGTTTTTTGTTTTAATGAAAACCAGAGTTGCACCACATCCCAAGCCTTTTGGGAAGTGTAGTGAGATACCTGGAGATAAGAACTGACCAGTTTGTATCGCTGGTCACTCTTTAAGGCACATTCCCCACTGTCACA
Organism: Ephydatia muelleri; assembly: GCA_013339895.1. Classification (NCBI taxonomy): domain Eukaryota; kingdom Metazoa; phylum Porifera; class Demospongiae; order Spongillida; family Spongillidae; genus Ephydatia; species Ephydatia muelleri. The sequence continues at coordinate 3,973,303 of JABACO010000002.1, read as the reverse complement.
ACCTATGAATATCATTTGTGTGATGGGGGTGACCAGTCAAGTTTTCTGTTTTAAGGAAAGCCAGAGTTCCACCACATCCCAAGCCATTTGGGAAGTGTAGTGAGATACCTGGAGGTAAGAACTGACCAGTTTGTATGGCTGGTCACTCTTAAAGGCACATTTCCCCACTGTCACAACCTATGAATATCATTTGTGTGATGGGGGTGACCAGTCAAGTTTTCTGTTTTAAGGAAAGCCAGAGTTCCACCACATCCCAAGCCATTTGGGAAGTGTAGTGAGATACCTGGAGATAAGACCTGACCAGTTTGTATGGCTGGTCACTCTTAAAGGCACATTTCCCCACTGTCACAACCTATGAATATCATTTGTGTGATGGGGGTGACCAGTCAAGTTTTCTGTTTTAATGAAAGCCCGAGTTCCACCACATCCCAAGCCATTTGGGAAGTGTAGTGAGATACCTGGAGATAAGAACTGACCAGTTTGTATGGCTAGTCACTCTTAAAGGCACATTTCCCACTGTCACAACCTATGAATATCATTTGTGAGATGGGGGTGACCAGTCAAGTTTTCTGTTTTAATGAAAGCCCGAGTTCCACCACATCCCAAGCCATTTGGGAAGTGTAGTGAGATACCTGGAGATAAGACCTGACCAGTTTGTATGGTTGGTCACTCTTAAAGGCACATTCCCCACTGTCACAACTTATGAATATCATTTGTGAGATGGGGGTGACCAGTCAAGTTCTCTGTTTTAAGGAAAGCCAGAGTTGCACCACATCCCAAGCCTTTTGGGAAGTGTTGTGAGATACTTGGAGTTAATACCTGACTAGTTTGTATGGCTGGTCACTCTTAAAGGCACAATGCCCACTGTCACATCTTATTTGCGAGATGGGGGTGACCAGTCTAGTTTTCTATTTTAAGGAAAGCCAGAGTTCCACCACATCCCAAGCCATTTGGGAAGTGTAGTGAGATACCTGGAGATAAGACCTGACCAGTTTGTATGGTTGGTCACTCTTAAAGGCACATTCCCCACTGTCACAACTTATGAATATCATTTGTGAGATGCAGTCAAGTTCTCTGTTTTAAGGAAAGCCAGAGTTGCACCACATCCCAAGCCTTTTGGGAAGTGTAGTGAGATACTTGGAGTTAAGACCTGACCAGTTTGTATGGCTGGTCACTCTTAAAGGCACAATGCCCACTGTCACATCTTATTTGCGAGATGGGGGTGACCAGTCAAGTTCTCTGTTTTATCACATCCTATGAATTTCATGGAATTGCATGCTATGTGAACAGCAATTTTAATAAATTAGTTATTTCACTATGTAATTATGTTTTTTCCATATCATTGCACAATACGGACACTGCCTTGGGCATTTTATATATGCTGAACGTGTGGTCGCAACGAATGTGTGAATCTTTAGGCATGCGTATGGAATGTGCTAACTAATATGATGTAATCTTGTGCGTCGTATTCTGCCACGTGGTATTTTTTTGAGTGCGTTGGTTGGAAATGTGGTACCTGGAGTTTTCAGATGTTCGTAAGGAGTTGGTGATCATGAATGGTGAAAACAAATTGATGATTGATGTAAAAGGCGATCAGAAATGTGTTGGACCGGTTGTGGATGTTAGAAGTTTTCAGAAGGATGGAAAAGAATACGTCGTTGTAAGTTGTAGGTTAAATTAGATTGAGGTGTTCATTCTGTTTGTTTCTTTGTTGTTTATAAAGCATCGTCCCGTCTTCTGAGTTACTATAAGCGCAACTGTATTTAAGACTGGGTTTCCATTAATGTTGCAACTTCTATAACCGTGTCATCGCCTTCCAGTTTCAAACAATACCAGGGACGCCGCGCCCTAAAGGTTTGGACATCACTGCTTTCAATAGTGCGGCTAACCCAATGTGTCGGAAATTTGAAAAAGCTGATACGTCTAAGAAGTTTTGCAAAGTGTGGAAAGAAGAAGTTATGCCATTACTTCGTGATCCACGTAAGCGTCGAATTATTGGTAGATCTATTCGTTCATTCTCATGTAAATAACTACACTGTACAGAATATGGGATCGTTTCCGCGAAAAGGGACCTAACACATACTGTACATTATAAAATATCCAGTACGCGCAATAGAAATGTAACGCCAGCGTTGAAATGTATGGCTAAATAATAATTCAGAGCCTTACAACTTTATGAACCTTTTTTTACGGTCATAGATATAGTATCCCGGGTTCGCGGCTGGTTTTATGGTGGGGGGGGGGGGGGGGGGGGGGTAAATAAGTAATAATGCTTCAAACTAGGGGCTGGTAGGTGTGGAGACACTGCAGTTAATCCTATCTTCCTGTATTACTTAAAACGCTACCTCCATATAAGAACTCGCACGTGACGAAGTCTCACTCTATGCATGCACAGTTAGGCAACACTGCATGTAGACTAACGAAATGTGAGCACCAAAGGATTGAACTGTATGCCTTTTCTGTTATTGTGTTTAAAGAACATTGCTATTGCAAAGTATAAAATAATAGTTACGAAGTTTATTTAAAACGTATTTGCCATGTATTAAAGTGATTATTTATTATCGTGTACTGCATTGCTGCCTTGCATGGATTCTGCTCACTGATCCCGAGATATAAGCCTCTTTCATGAAAGAAACAGTTATCTATACATTTAGCATCAATCATTAGTATGAGACTTTTTTGTGTGTGGAAGATTGTCACTCCCCTGTTGAAACCTTTCATATTGATGCTCGTTGGCGAGTTTGAATAAATATTAATGCACTGCATGTTTATATGAGTTTACCATAAGGTTCTATCAAAGAGAAATAATTTAACACAAATTAACATTTGTACACAATGCTGCATTCCTGTTTGAGTGAATTCACTTATAGGTTCCAAAAGGCAGCTGTTGGATGTCAGTAGATCTGATGAGCTTGACACATCTGCGTGTGAACCCCATTTGGCAGGTATAGTGAATCTGTAATGCAAAAAGAATTTTGCAGCAATTAAGCATGATTCAGCATCTAAAACATCAAATTACTCCATGCCAGCCATAAACTGTTATCTACTTAGATTGAAATATGGTGATTATGGTAAAGAGTTGGCATCAGCGACATTGTGTAGATGGTTAAGAACTAGTGATGGAATTCCATAATTGTAGGAGTGAAAATGCATTGCATCAATGTATTATTTACTATAGTTGCATGAAGACTTGTAAAGCACTAAAAATTGCCAGGTGATAAAATGATAGGAATGGAATCCACATCTCAAAAATTACATGACCGTAATTTAATATTCCTAGTACATAATGGAGATTGTGCTGAAGGCAACTCAAGGCTTGAGACAGGAGATGATTGTCGGAAGCGTTCATCAAGGGAAGCTGAGTTGGATGTTCCGCATTCCTCAATTGATGCAAGAGATGATTGTCGGAAGCGTTCATCAAGAGAAGCTGAGGTGGATGTTCAGCATTCCTCAACTGAAAGAGATGGTTGTCAGAAGCATTCATCAGTGGAGTCTGAGTTGGATTTTAAACATTCCAAAATTGATGATGCAGTTAAAGATGGATATCTGGGTATGTTAATATACTGTGCTGTAATATATATGTAGGAATACTACAATGTAAATGCATATGTTATATAACAGATATTGCAATCATGATATAATCTAATTTTAAATGTATTATAAATTAACTACTATAATACCACACAATCACAGCAATTTTCTGTAGGTCACAAAATTGAAGTCCAAAAAATGTCATCATCATACATCTACATTGTGATACACAGTTATTTAATAAATTTTTGTTACATGGTTTCACCATTAAAGTATTACTATTGAAATGTGTTTGAGTGTTTAGAATACTTTGAATATATATTTTTATTTTTTATTTAATAACCACAAACTAATTCTCTTTGACAAAAGTACTTTAAAGTATGATAAATTTGTAGAAGTACTTAGTACTAAAGAAACTTATTGCTGAATTGTAAATGTTTTCATCTATATTGAAACACACTCCTATGAAGACTTACTTATATGAGTCTCCTTTAGATAAAACATTATAGTTCTTCCTAAACTAGGCATGTTTCTTATTATTATTGTAATTGAGTATTTGTTATTATTTGGCAGGAATGTTTCAGATCCCTGTTATGAAACTTGTGTCACCTGCAACTTCACGTTTAATCCGCACACCTGATGAAACATTTATCGAAATGCTGAAAGCAGAAATGTTAACGAATCGAATGAATGAAGTGTCACCTATTATTGGACTAGTACAATTGAAAAGCGGTGAATCGTTCCACAAAGAGAATGCCACCAGCTACATGTATGAGTGCATTGGCGGAAATCACACCCGGATTGCTCTGCAGCAACTCATAAATGAAAATAAGTCCCTTGCCAGTGATAAACATTTTACTTGTCGAAGTGTTAGTGTTTATGTCAATCTGACTGACGAGCAAGCACAGCATGTTGCTCATAGGCATAATAGAGCAACAGAATTTGTAAACAAAATGACTACACAAGATAAGGTATGTTATTTTACTGTATGCAAAACCTGTTACGATGAAATTTGTCAATTCCAATTCAGGTACAATTTTGTAGAATGCGTCTATATACAATAGCAGGAAAATGTGCAGATGAAGAAACACCAGAAAAAACACAGGAGTGGAGAACATCTTGTGCAGATACTTTAATGATGACTGTGAGTTATATTAAGTAGAATTTGTGTAAATTAATTCATGCATTGGTTCCAAATGCATTAATTTTTCTATAGAAGAAACAGCTAGACGAAAATATGATTTTTTTTCTTGCTTCATTGCCAAACACTGCGTACAAGGTGTATCACAGTATAGCACACACTGATGGCAAAGGCAAAAAAATGAATAAGGCAGGCATCAAAGGCTTCCAATTTAAGGGATTGCGGGGCCTAACTCCATCAGACGTCCTGAATATTTTGCAAATGGTGGAGAAAGGGGAATTAAAACTGAATGAAGTGAATGGATACTCCCATGACTTAAAGGTTCTGGAGAAAATAAAGGAAAGCTTTATTCAGAGAGTGGGAGCAAAAGATTGGGGTGATGCCAAGGAAAGATTTAAAGAATTTACAAGTGAAAAAAATTTATCTGCCCTCTTCGGAAAGAAATTCAATCCTGAAGCTGCTTCATTCATTGATTACTGCAGTCGTGCAGCAAAGTACGCAAGTTTTCAATGATCAATGGTACATTGCTAACATTTTTGTTCATAGACACAACTGTCAGACAGAAAGAACAGAAGCGAATGCAAATGCTGCATTCATCTGGTCCAAAGAGAGGGGGAATATGGCGGCATTTTACACTACAGAAATGACATCACTATCTGTCGAAGATACATCCAAGTTGCCTCAGTTCGATGGATTTGCACTATCCTTTATTACATTGGATGGTCCAAATTGTACTGTGAGTTATGCTACAATTTTTGCTTCCTACTCATGGTTTCGAATTTCCATTAGGTTACTGATATAGTAAGGGCACTTCGTCAGCATAACACAGCAATGAACAGATATGCGTACACAATCGTTTGCTTCCAACCTGTTGACTGCATACATCGCATCAGTGAAGAGTTAAAAGAAATGCAGCTAACAGTCCAGGTGGCATATTGTTCAAAATCAGTGAATTCAAAAGGTAAATGAACACTATCACTATGGTTGTAGAATAACATTTAATATCCCACAGGAGCATTCTTTGATACCACAGTTGTTCCTTTTGTGCTCGCTTTTTCTGGAGATAGTGCTTCCCAAACAGAAAGTGTTCACTTCCCTCCAGAACAAAGTGATTTCTTCCAAGGGACATTGGATGATGTCTATAAGTCACTATTGTTGGGCTTGAGTAATGAGAACAATTTTGTGCTAAGCACAATGCCAGCAATAGGTAAGTACATGATTTGAATATATCTAGCTGTACAGCCCAGTGGTGCCTAAGTTGTCAATAGCTGTCAAAAGACTTTCAAGAAGCAATAAAATTATGAATGTAAATATCCCAGCATATGGTATGTGAAAAGTATTTGAGATCTTTTACATTGCTGTGCTTCATATGAATGTGAATGATTTTATAGGTGCAAACAAAAGAATGTAATGAAATATCAAGTTCACATATTGTAGAGACATGCAGTGCATTCCTAAGATATATAACTTTAAAAATATCTCATTAATTTAATCAATTAATACACTGTAAGACTTCAAAAACAGAGCATAATGTCCACTCTTCAAAACTAGAAATACACAATTTTTGAAATTTCAAACATCTCTGTGGACTCTTAAGTTTCAAACATCTAAATTTGAAATGTCAAGCAGTGACTTCAGTACTCTCAAATTTTACATTCCAAAGTTTGAAATTTCAAAAAATAAATTACGTTCAATATATTAAATTTTACACAGAGAATCATGATAGATTCCAAAGTATTTTTGTGAGTAACTTATGTCTATTGTGACTAATTGTCCTTTATGTATTTATAAGTGTTTAATATCATCATAAATATAATTATAAATACATAAAGCACAACTAGTCACAAAATTAATAGACAAAAATACTCCATCTGCTCTGAGCGCAAAGAACCCATAACAGATGCAGTATTTCCACGTTGTACAGAACCCGTTGTCTGTAAAAAAAATTTATTTTTCTAACCCTATAGATTCTACAAAATTTCTAACGCTGCAGACACATTAAAAACATACACGGATAAATCTCCAATATTTGACATTTACAACAGAAAAATCCTATACTCCTTAAATTGAAATACTTTAGACACTCCAAAGTTTGAAATTTCAAAAAAAGAATACTGAATTCGGATCCATTAAAATGTGTTACTACAGAGAAGATCTTAATTTGAAATTTCAAAACAAACGTTGCCCTGTTCATCACTATATATTAAACAGATGTACCTGACAACGAATATAACTTTTAAATGTCAAATAGAAAGCTGCATTGTATCTGACTGCATTATTGAATTATATTGATGTATTGTCTTTTTATCACTAGAACCTTGTGAAGTTAGTATTACATGCTAGTGCTGTGAATAAATGGTTCATTTATGATTCGTTTTTTAACAACAGATTTGCCATGGAAAGCCTTTGAACTCAAGAGGAATAGCGTTGTAGCTACATCAGTTTCCATGAAATCAGCATTCGAACAGAAGATGGAGAACATAAATTAATTGCATGTATTGTTTTGTTGATTATTCAAAATTATTGAACATGCATTGTTTATTGAATGATACAAAGAATCAAGCTGCAAAATGAGAAAAATTCTTCTTTGAAGCATATTTCTTTTTGATTCAAAATTAATCAAATGAATTGTAGAATATTCAGATGAGAAATGAGAATGAGAAATTCCACAGTGAAATGAGAAGTGGTTTTTTGAGAAGTTGTTAATAGTATGTTCTGTAAGATAGTTGTTATTAGATTAATGCCATGGCAACATTTAATGCACACCATTAGTCTAAGGGATCACTATGGGATAGAATAGCTGCATGCATTTAAAATCTTATTTATGCCCACCAATTTATGAAATCTGATCGGCAAAAACAGTCTGCCGTACTGGAGATTTGCGTCTGGTGGGGAATGGATCCACCATCAGTCAAGGCAGAGTGGAAGTGTGCTACAACAACACTTGGGGGACAGTGTGTGGTGACTCTTGGGACCTAAATGATGCCATTGTTGTGTGCAACCAACTTGGATATCATGGTAAGGCTAAAATATTGTACAATGCATTTTTTGGCAACTATGAAAGATCAATTTTTGAAATGAATACTTGCAGGAACTGCCTCATCGTGTTGTAGTCCCAAACCCTTCACAAGGCATGGGAGTGAGCATACTGAGTGGCCTGGATTGCAGTGGAACTGAATTATCTCTGTTATCATGTCCCCACAACCCTATTACTCGCCCAATGTTCTGCAATGGTGCACAGGAAGCATTTGTGACATGTTCATCAGGTAACCAATTTCTGGCTTTTTAAATACCATATGCTGTTGGAAATTAGAGCATTATCATGTAACACACAAACGGATGTCAACTGGACTCAACGTATTCTGTGCCTCTTCAAAGACAATGATAGCTTTTGCACTTAACAATTCCAGCAAGACACCAAATTAGAGTGTTATGTAAAATAAACCGTATCTTTCATGTTTTTTTTGGTCATCTGTACACCAATACAACAACTAATGATGAATTAATGCAACAAAGAAATGCTGCATTAAACTCACAACATTGAAAACGAGATGATTGTTTCAGAGGGTACAGAATCAGCAACACACTGAATGTGCTGGCACAATGTATAGTCAACTGCTGGAAGTGCCCCTGTCATTAAATCTAGGAGCACTATTTTCTCCCATACAGAAATAGAAATATACAATAATCACCACAATTATTGACATTTTGCATGCAGTTTATATTATGTCTCTGTTGTGTGTCTAATGTTACTGTTAGAAACTTCCTGCATGTTTCTTCAGCACAACATGTTTTTGGTAACAAATTGTACATTTATTCAGTTTGCAATACTGGAGATGTGCGTCGGTGGGAAGTGGATCCACCATCAGTCAAGGCAGAGTGGAGGTGTGCTACAACAACACTTGGGGGACAGTATGTGATGACTCATGGGATATAAATGAAGCAATTGTTGTTTGCAATCAAATAGGATACAATGGTGAGCATTATCGCGCATATGTAGCATGACAATCAGGCAGAGACATTTTGTTTGATGCAGGAGAATCAGCAGCATTCAGTGGCAGTTACTTTGGGGAAGGAGTAGGGAGAATTCTGCTGAGTGAACTTAGGTGTGAAAGCACTGAGACATCTTTGCTTTCATGTCTACCAATAATGAACACAGTTGGTTCCACAAACTGCTCACACAGTTCAGATTCAGGAGTCAGCTGTTCATCAGGTAGAGCTATTACCAAAGAACTAAACCTGTCCTTGTAGGGGCAGATATTTATACTGTGCAGACACTGATCAAAAGAATTGGTTTGATAAATTTGTTAGAGTTAAATATTAACGTATAGTTAACTTATCTAAAAATGTTATATGTCTCTCAGAATTGCAATTAAATCACTGAGATTACATTTACATTGTCATGTACATAAGCATACTTGCCATATCAAGATCTGAGCGCACAAAGAAACTCAGGTGTTCTCA